>JADDOH010003516.1:0-258806 GCA_016648135.1 Agrypnia vestita
TACCACCTAACCACATTTTATATTTAATTCTAAACTTGTCTTCATGACATCCACAATTGATCCACTTTCGACGTATTTGTCCACAAAAATTTAACAAGGCTTTTTTTATTATACCTTGTTGTATTAATCGCCCTTAAAACAGCTTTATTTACTTCCTATAGAAAAGTCTCGCTCCTTTAACCACATTCCAAACAGTTTTTTCCTTGGTAATCCGAGAGCTGGAAAATAAATAAATTCTGAATACAGGCGTACCGAAGTGCAAACCGATCGATTTTAAATCTGTAGCCAAGGTACTAGAGAATGATAATTTACAACATTTAGAATCAATACAGGTCAATCCCAGTTTTGGCAGTCTAAAGCCATGTATTCACTAGGGGACAAATTGTCCCTCAACAGCATGCGCGGCATAGAGTCTACGTGACGTTGCACAAGGCGTGAAAGGTTACGAGACCTCGCGAACAAAACATAGCGCCGGCGACAGTGGTCTACGTGCCGTGGCAACGTGGCCATGCGCACGGTACCCGAGCGAGCTCACTGCAACATTACGCGGAGCGTCAGTACCACGTGGTATGTTTACAAGTGAATACGCATGCGCTGTATCTGTCAAGATGACAATGCGGGGAAACGAAATCGTTCTCGAACTCATCGAGCTGTATCGATCGAAGATCGCATAGAATGTCCTTCCTTCTTTCTCTTTGCAGTTAATAATTTCGCATTCTCCTCTTTTTTCTCCTCTTACTTTTCGATAAACTCATTAACATAAACAGATACGCGGCTATCATCATAACCTCATAGGGCGATATATTTCCGTGACGTCTGGAAAACAATAATTATTTGCAAAAAGGACCTTGTTTTTAATAATATTCAATTTACTACAGTAAAACCTCGTTAATTTGAAATTGCGACCCAAAAAAACATTTCGAATTGCGCGGAACCCCGTTTTCGCCAAATGTGATACTGCAGCTGTCATCCATAACCTCATCGGATGACATTTCCGCGACAAGATATGCGAGTCCCGGTGTGTGCACGTCAATTGACCGCGTCATTGTCCCCGAAACATGAGCGTAGATGTTGATGCGACATGTCGAGCGGAATGTTTCGCGATTTGTCCCCTAGTGAATACATGGCTTAAGGCATGCAGAAACAATTTACGATATTTTGTTAAAAACAAATCGTGGCTTTGTAGAATATTAATGTGGATTATATTAAAAAAAAGTAACCTAAGTTTATCGAATCCATAGTTCGAAGAACAAAATTCAAAAACATAAACACACCACTTTGGCACAAACACTCGTATCCGACTGACAATAACTCTATAACAACATGTCACTACCTGCTCGACTAGACACGAGGGGTTTACTCTAGGTAATTAACTATTAGTGGGATTTTGTTACCCAAGGAACTAAGTTTATTTCGCTGCATATATTTTATTTTTATTACGACTTTTGTTTTTTGAATTTTGCGCGCACAGAATCTAATTTTCAACCTTTGTGCGCCGTGACGGTAAATTCTCGGTAGGTACTAATTTATCTAGTTGGGGGTTAGAAACGTATTGCTAAACTCGGTCTAATGGCGAATGGCTCATTATTGAGAAACAATGACACAAATCGACCTCTTTTCAATTTATTTGAAAGATGACAAGTAAATTACAATCATATTCAAGAACACATTCATATTTGTGAAGTTGTAATTTTCAGAACAAAGTTCTGTGAAATTTTAAAAACCAAATTAATTAATCAATTAGAAAGACATACAGAAAAATCTATTTCACGAAAAAATATTTGGTTCTACCGGGATTCGAACCCGGGCCACCTCCTTTCCGGGGCCGGTGCTCTAACCGTTAAGCTATAGGAGCCTTGTATATTTCCGTGAATACATCGACTTTATATGTAATTCTCACTTTATTAATTGATTAATTTTTATTTTTGTCCATCCACTTTTTTTGATACGGGAGTTCAAATTACTTTGTAATACTACCGCGAATATGAATATTGGTTCGAATCCCGGTAGTAGCCAAATATTTTTTGGTGGATAGATTTTTCTGTATATCTTTCTAATTGATTAATTAATTTGGTTTTATAAATTACAAACTTTCATTTAATTTTTACATGTTATACATATAATAGACAGACGAGACATCACGAAGTGTTCTTTGTAGGTACCTACTGGAATAACTGCGCATTAAATTCACCGTCAACATGCATGCATCTCCTTGGAAACAAATTCTCGGAATTCGTAGACATTTTTCGTTGTAGGAGCATACCCGATTTAAAGAATTACTTTGACTTGTAATATACTAATAGAATTAATTACAGTTTAATGGACTAAATTTTTTCTTCCCGTGAATTATATATAATTATTCATTTTCAAGTGTCCTAATTATTGTTCATTTCCCTTTTAAACGTGTTTTAATTTTATCTGTTATATTTTTCTTTTGGTTTGTTTTATCTTCTTATCTTATTTAATAGATATATTGGTTTAATTATTTTTATTTTACTTTATGATTAATTTGTTAAAAGCTACTAATTATTACTGCTTGCTTGGGTAATCATTGTTTAAATATTGGTCATTTATTTTATTGATATTAATTAATTCAAATATAATAAACACACAAACTTAATTTGTTCACAACCCACTATTTAATATTTTTCCACTTAAGATTCCATCCTCTTCAGGTGACATTCCATAATCAACATCTCCGACCCCCCCCCCCTTCGACATAAACACACTTGCATGGATTATCTTTTTCAATTTTAGCACACAAACAATCTCGAAGAAGAGAAAAAACGAAACATGTAGATTGCATAATCTAATAAAGTGGTGAAAACAAAGTGATTTGTGTTTTATTTTAATAATAATGTCACCACAAAGTTCAAGCCTTCATACAGAAGAAAGTATTTTCTTCCAACAAATAATATGTTTTATTGTTATTAAGTTTTTTGGTTTATTCTTATAAAACGTGTTTATGTTAGGTACGTAAAAATTCTTGTAAATTATATTATTTTTATATTGTTTTCATCCCTAATATATTTTAATAAATTAGTGTATATTATAGATATCTCACAGAGACGAAACTGTATTAATTATGGGAAAGTAGGTATAGAAGTCATTTGGGTGTAACAGGACTTATGACCTGTCTTTTGGTAGGCTTAAGTGATCACTTTACACAATTGTAACATTCGCCATTTCCACCCATGATAGAATATACCATGCTTATTCATTTTTTGGAAGTTGTATATATGTTCAAATTGCGTGAAGCTTTCATATATGAGTTGTAAGCGCCTTTTCCATGCGGCCTGTACAAAGCCATTTTCATTCCCCTAAATCCCCACAGATGTCGCTAATGAGAAAATCTACAATTGATTTTACGGAATTTAGGGAGCAATATACTTTTATTATGTGTAATGAAATTCATCCGAATACTTGCATTACACTAGGATACGCCAGGAAATATATTTTAATAGTTTTATACAAGCAACTCAAAAGTAAGGTAATCAATTGCCTTACTTGCATTCGTTATCGAACGGACTTTCTTTGTGATCAGGCACGACGCTACGCGGAAACAGTAACAGAGTATCGTACACTATTGTAAGAATGTTATTTTAGTCACCGTGACCTCAAATTATCTGATTTTTCTGCATTTGCTACATTTGAAATCAGGATAGTACGGGAAAAACGTGTCTATTTATAACACGTCGATGGCCAAAATGACATATTTTTTCCTCATTTTTGCGTTTTTATGGTGTACCTACTCCACAAGTGTAACTAGGCGAATTATTTTGAAATAAATTTGTGAAAGTCCCAACATTCCCAGATGATTATTTTTATACACGATTTTTTCAGGATTCTGAATTTGGAAAACATTAATAACCTCGCAGGAATATATTCCTGCCTTGATTAAGAGTCGAAAATGTTCAAGCTATCATGACCTAATATCAACAGTTAAGGAGATATGCGACATCAAAGTTTGCATTATTTTTTAATATTTCAGACTTATTTTTTGTAAAACGTTGGACGATAATTGCAGTAACTCATATCGATTACGTAAAATTCATTCGATTCAATACAAGTTAAATAAAATGATAAAAACCCTGAAAAAATTCCAATCGGAATGTTTTTCAATTGGAATTCGAAGATTTTTATTATCTTATTTGGCTTATATAAAAGGAAATAAATATTGAATATTAGATATAAGTTACTGTAATGATAGTCCAACGTTTTACAAAAAACATGTCAGATATATTGAAAAAAAAAATGCAAACTTTGATCTTGCGTATCTCCATAACTATTGATATTAGGCCATGGTTGCTTGAACATTTTCATACCATAGTCAGGAATCTACCGGCCAAGTTTCTGGTGCTAGCTCTGTATATATATTTTAATAATATATATATATACAACTGTATATATATTTTATTTATATATAGTTGTATATATATTTTAATAATTTGACTGTCTGTACTTCGATTTTCGAATATAATTTGTTAGTATATAATTGTATCCTGACGAAGGGGCCATGGGCTCTGAAGCGTGTTGATATTTTTCAATACAAAAGTGGTGAAAACTAAGTATATTTTTATTAATTATATAAATAGTATTACGTATTTTTCTTTATTCGACCGCACCACATCTCGAAAGCTTCAAGTCGCTTTATCAATTCTTCGGTAGGCGTCCACATTGCTTACCTTGCCGGGAAAAAACCTGATTAGTTTGTTTTATTTATTTATTTAAAACGATTAAAAATTATCTAAATAAAATCCAATAATAATATGTACAGTAATTTAATTTTACCTTCGTTCGTGACAAATGTCATTCAGGAACAAGTCCAAAGAAAATCTTCAACCAGAAGAAACGAAGAAAGAAAGGAATGAAAAATATCTAAACTGTCCAATGTTTGCTTATAAAGCCGCTGCATGACGTGGTTTGCAATCTTAGAGGGAGCACAAATTGATGACATTGTGTCATTATTACAGCGCGTGTATCTACTCTACCGGTCACAAGTTTTTACCCACTTACAAAACATATTTTTAACTCCTGTTTGTCGGTGATGTAACGCAGGTCTACCTGTCCTAGAAAATATGAAATATCTACCCTGTTTACTAAAACTAAAACGTCACATTTTTTGTAATCATCGAATAGACATTTTCACACCAAAAGGACTAAATTAAACTGTTAGGAATGTACGGATTTTTTAATTAAAAAATATTTATTCATTACTCTCGTATTTCCGGCCAGTGTGTAAAAGAGAGCAGAATATTGCACGTCGCAGTTAAATCGAGCAAGAAAGAGCACGAGAATACCGCACATTTCATGTAGGACAGAGATTGCGATTGCTTGGGTTTCGGCGAAAGCGAAAACAATATAAAAAGAGTACGGTAGAGTCGGGTAACACGTTATAGACAAAGACGGAGTGCAGGCGACTGACGCGAGCTGGCGACCGCGATGTTGAATTCAGTTGCTAATAATACGTCAGCGGAAGCGCACGCAAATTCGATATGCCACGATTTTATAATAATTTACTAAAATAATGCAAATATGTATGTTTACCTTGCATAATTATATAAAGGGACCTTTAAAAAGTCTCATCTGTATCGTATACATGTATATTTTACACGTATTAAAAACTATGCCGATTTTTAATCAGGTAACGCTGTGTTACACCACCGTCCCTGAAGGTATTTTTTAGCACAGTTTTTTAAGAGTTAATGAGTGCGAATATACTGAAACTTTTAAAAAAATGCTGAGTGATACGAGTGATATTCTAATATCTTTAGTAAATGGAAAAATGGTTTGTCATGGACACCAGCGGCGTGCAGTGAGAACAGGAAGCATGACTTTCTCCTAAGCATATATTTAGAAAAGAAACCGAAATAAGAGATATATCTCCTCATATTCCTACCACAATAATTAACATATTGTCACGTGTCGTGGCTGCAGTAGGAATTAATGAAAACGATGGGATTTAATACAGAATTGACTAAATACCTATTAATTAATTAACTAACGTACAAGATCACTTACCGCTATTAAATGTAACGCTATTCCTTAAATTAAACTATTTTGAAATTTATCACTCGTAAGTACACATCTTACATTCACTTTAACACTTTATTCACTGTTCACTTGAATATTTCACCAAATCCCGCACTTATTACTACTTCTTACGATGTCGCATGTCTCCACAACTATTGATATTAGGTCATAATAGCTTGAACATTTTCGACTCATAATCAAGGCAGAAATATAGTCCTGTGAGGTTGTTAATGTTTTCCAAATAACCCTGTCTCCTTTTTCTTCTTCTTCATCAGCCTTCGTCTCTCCACTGCTGGCTTCTTCCTTCCCTTTTCATCCTTCCTTGTTGTTTGCTAACTGTAGCCATTTTTTTCCCCCCACAGCGGCTGTATCATCGGCCCATCTCTTTTGAGGTCTTCCGATGCCTCTTTTATTCTCCCAAGGTCTTCACTTCAGAACTCTGGGAGGCCATCTTGTAGCATCCTGCTTTGCAACATGTCCTGCCCATTGCCATTTTAGTTTCGCTACACGATCCATGATATCCACTACTCCTAGTTCTAGTTCTAGTTCTAATTCTATCTCTTAGGCTTACTCCAAGCATGGATCGTGGCGTGCATTTGCTTTTCTTAAGTTTCGGTTTAATATGGTGTGCGTAGGGAATGCAATCCCGAGTCGGGATGTCCTTTCGGGATCCCTCCAGATTAGAATTTCCAATCCCACGGGATCCCTACGGATCGGGATCCCGAATACTTTTGTGTGTTTTTTTTTTGTTTTCGAGCTGAATAGCAATTAATGACAATGCCTCGCATTTTTATATCAGCAATTTTAATAAAATGTTCTTTATTAATCATTGCATTAAAGTTTTTGTAGGCGTTTTTCCAAGCATCAATCAGTCAACATAGTAGAGTAAAAACTACTAACTAGTAGTAGTTTGTATTTCTATGTTATGTTGATAAAATACAGCAATTAATATTCAAAGCTAATTTCATTATTCGAATGTGGCATGAACATAAGTTTTAAGTACTTACTAAAAGCTCTATAGACATGTACAATTAAACATACAAAACATAAATGCCGATCAATCCCGATAATCTCGTCCGATTTTTCGGTTCGGGATTGATCTCGTAAAATGCCTCGAGATCTCGCGGGATCGGGATTGCATTCCCTAGGTGTGAGGTTTCAAAGGATTCAAGGAAGATTTAAAAATATATATAAATAAACACAAGCGGTGCCGTTATTTTGAGCGGCGCTGTGAGAAAACCGGGAAGAAATAATTTAAATTCAGGATATGAAAAGCCGAGTCTGTCAGCGCGACAGGTGGCGCGGCGGGCTGAGTGGTTGCTTTGTGGCGGCAGGGGGGGGAAATGGGACAATTTAGAGATGTCGATATTTTGATGGAAACATTCCGCGGGGGCGATTCCCGACGCGGGCAGAGCGAAATGCCGCGCAGCGAATTTATCCTCTTAGAGTACGCGCGCACTGCGGCATTATGTCGCGTCGCAGTGTTGTAACAAAGGGTTTTGAATCGTATTGCGCGCGCTTAGCGGCTAAGTAACGCAGCGGCGAAAAATCTGCGAAATGTTACGACTCGCTTGCGGTGCGGCGGTCAGCGGCAAACACGCATCTTTTTAAAGTCTTGACCGCGCGCACTACGCGCTGTTTCGCTGTACCATATATTTTATGTGATGGAACAATGGCTACAAGCAATAATTCTGCTGATCTGGATGAAGATTTTAATATTGAAATGCTAATTACGGAAGTTGAGAGAAGACCACCGTTGTATGATGTTACTTCCAAAGCATATTGTTATAGAAACATTAAACATTTCTGAATGGAGCACTTTTTATGTGATAGAAGGTCCGACTAGTTCATAAAAGTTCAGAAAAACATTCTTTATTCATTCGATAATATTGGAAGAGTTTTTGGAGGTAATCGTTAATTTCACAAAATATTTTAAAGAACTCGAATGATCACGAATTAGAGGATGTACCCAGAACCGCTTCATTTTTTTGCGAGCTCTAAGTATGAGAGTGGAAATACTAGCTATTTCTACTAAATCCATTTTCAAACTGATCAGCGGCATTATGCCGTAGTGCGCGCGCCTACTGTTTTGACATGCCGAAGATGCTTCACTGCGATACCTCGCGGTCGCGGTTTCAGCTCGCTACCTCGATGACATTCAATTCGCAGTATTTATCAAGTAAGTAACAACCGAGTGAAAGCAATGATTTGATGGTAGATAATGTTTACTTTACAGATACCTACAGCGATCGGGACACGAACAATACGGGATTAATGATAATGACAGCTCCATTTGTTTTTACACGCGGTCGACGGCGAGCAGCGATGCGATCTGGCTAGTGATTGGTCACATTCGCAAGGCTGAGGCGAATATGACCATCACGAGCCAGATCACATCGCTGCTGGTGGTCGACCGCGATGTAAAAACAAAATATTTTGTTTTCAAACCTCGATATTAAACCTCCATGTAGGCCGCAATGTATCGCAGTGAGGTATCTTTCGGCATATGCGCGCGTATCTACTAGCATGTGTTTGATTTACGTGGAGGTGACTTCGAGGTAGCGAGCTAAACCGCGACCGCGAGGTATCGCAGTGAAGCATCTTCGGCATGTTCGTACCCTTAGTTGAATAACATACTTAAAATGATCAAATAATTCTTTCGTGTACTCGGGTGCACGCGAATACTTCATTTTATTTAAATATCATTTTGTTATTTATCAAAAAATTTAAATTTAAATGAATGAAATGTGCTAGAGCCAGTTATATATAAAACCTAAAAAAATTTAGATTTTTTATTTTCATTGAACGTTAACAAGTTATCAACGTCGCCAGCGACATAGTAACTTTTTGAAATATCAGATTTATTAATTACTGATTTATTGATTAATCAAATGTACAAAATTATTTTTATATTCTTTGATATATTTAGAAGGAAAATATTGAATTTAGTGTTACTGCTTCCACGGTTTTATTCGATAAACATGTGCGTACATTTCTGACGGTAAATTTTGTTACTTATTTTCATAATAAATAATGAATAAATAATTGTACAAGTAATTATTGAAGTCTGTGTGTTGAGAAACCAGAAACTGCAACTTCTTAACGAGTATTATTGGATTTTACATGAATATAACCATCACAAAAAAATGTCTAAAAAACAGCAATTCCTATTTTTTAGACATTTTGCACACACGCGCAATTTCGCGCACAATTGTAAATTTACCTTCGTAAATAGACACTTTATAATCGCTTTAAAATAGACACTTTATTAAACTATTCACTAGAACATTCCATCCAATTCGCACGTATTATTTCGCTTCGGTTTATTTCGCTACGTAAAAACTCCGGAGTACTCGCAGTCGAATTACCGCTCGCTTGGCCCCGCTGGTTTTCGCAACTCGCGGCTGCGTTCGCTTCCGTGCCGCTGTCAAGCGCGCCCAAAAACAACAACCACCTTACTCCGGCGTGCGGTATATTTATACCTGCTGATATCGAGACTTCTAGGAGTCACTAGTGTTTACGAGAACTTTCTCGTGGATTCCAGGCTTTTGTAGATGTTTCTCGGAAACCGTTCCGAATCTTCGATAGTGTTGTGACATGTGACGGAAGTGCGCAATTTTTTTTACTCCCTTTCTTTTAACTCGTAGCGATTGCTTGTCTGCCAAAAAATTTTTGGATCGATTTTTAACCCTTTTCCGTAATCCAATGAAACTTTGCAAGCAGACTCGTGGCGATGATAAAAATGATTTAACAAATTTTCTTTTAAACATTGAATAATTATAGTATCTATAATTTTGGATTTGTACAAATTTTAACGATTTATATACCGTTTAATTTTCGAACCCGACGCGTAGAGTAGGTGCGAAACCTGTTTCAATGAGAAAGGGAGTATAATAAAATCTTGGTTGTTACGGGTTAGTTTTTATTAGCCTCGTTAGAATATTTTTATACAATTTTCAAAAGTTTATTTGTTGGGATGAATAAACTTTATATCAATATCTACAATAGTTTTTTCATAAAAAAAACCATAAAGATAGGCTTTTTTTTCGAGCGTCTAAACCAGAATGAACCATTAATCTGCACCATCCGCGTACAGTAAACAGCATTCTATCAAGTCGCTCATTCCCGCTCGTATATTCATACATTCTAGTTTCTTCACACAATTATCCATATTCAAAATATGTTCAAATTTATCAACAACACAATACTATTATTCTACATATAGTGAGCGACTTGAAAATATCAAACACAAATTTCTCATATTTTAAATTTCCGTTCCCATTTGGAATTCAACTCACACACAGAAAGAGAATGTTGTCATAAAATCCCTCCTCTATCATATCAAAGATCTGTTTTATCTTTATAAAATCTTGAATAACCTGGTTGACTCACCCTATTTATTGGAGCAAATAGGTTTAAGCTGTCCTACGTATTCAACGCGTTCAAATAATTTATTTTATCTAAACTTTGGTAGGACTAACTACTTAAAAAACTGCTTTGTAACTCGTTCCACTTCAAAATACAGTCTGTTAAATTCTACAAATAACCCGGACATTTTTATTGACGATTTGTCCCACCTTTACCCCACCCCCACCCTTCCCATTTTATGCATTATCATAATTTAAATCTTTGAAATATTTATTATTGATCACATTTTCTTTATTATTTTTTTACGTAGTTTTTTTTCCCAGCTTCGAGGAAACTTCTCCGGTCGTGCTAAATGAATATTTTTTTGATATTATATATTTTTTTATTACGTTGTACTGTATGTTTCCCAAAAGAAAAAAATAAATAAAAAAAGTAAAAGTAATGGATTTTGTTCCCAAAGGGATCGTCATGTGTCACACAGAAACGAAACAATTTATGTGTGAAAGTAGGTATCGAATATTCGAACCTCGAATGTATTCGCCTGTTTTTAAGTATTCGTTATTCGAATACTTTAAAAAGTATTCGTAAAGTGTTCGCTATATTTTTCCAAACGAAACAGAGGTTTACGAACCCTGAAGGTCATTTCAGGTATACCGCTATGGGCTATATAATGAAGCTGGGCGTTTTTTGCATTTGCCTTTTTATTAAAGTCATTCTTATCTTTGTAGTTTTATTACAATAAGCACTTTTAAAACACATGGTTTTGTCGGCTTTCTATTATTCTTTAGTATTAAGCTTTCATAAATATTTGAGCCGATAAACAAAAAGTAATATACAAAATAATTTTCAAAAAACTTGCACGTGGGGTGTGAGATATAAAGTATATAAACATATCTAAAATTTTGTCAGTTATCGAGATATTTTTTTTGTGTTTTGTTTTAATTTGTACTTTTTAGTTCAACATTATTTTTCAATATTTTTTTTGTTGTTTTTTCATAACATACTACAATTATTGTGTTTTTTTTTTAAAAATATAGTATATATTTATTATCCGAAGTTAATTATTCCTTCCTTTTTTTTTTTAATTTACGAATATATTATCATTAACTATTCGATATTCGAATAGTTGGAATCACGAATATTTGGAGACTCTATGGAAGTCTGCGGGTGTTTTTAGGGCTCACGACCCACCGTGTGGCTGGCTTGATCATTTTACGCGATATGACGTTCACCAATTCCGCCCACGAGTTGCCAACAACTAACTGGTGTCTTCCCCGCAGGTGGAGCGCCATGCCGACAGCATGGTGACATGTCCCAGGATCAGCCTCAGCTCTGGAGATGGTATGTACCGATACATGTTATACGGAACACTTGGTACAAAATACATTAGAAAAAATTGAGCGAGTATTACAGTATTCGCAAACGATGTGTATAATAACAAAAACATTAATAACCTCGCAGGACCATATTCCTGCCTTGATTATGCCTTTTTTTCTCAACATTTGTGACTTATTTTTTGTGAGACGTAGAAATATCATTACAGTAACTTGTATCGTATAAGAAAAATTCATTGGCTTTAATACAAGGCAAATAAAATAATAAAAGCTCCGAATTCCAATTGGAAGATTTTCGGGGTTTTTATCATTTTATAACGTAACTTATACACAGAAATGAATGAATTTTTCGTAATCTATATAAGTTACTGTAATGATAGTCCAACGTCTTACAAAAAATAAGTCAGAAATATTGAAAAAAAAGTAAACTTTGATGTCGCATATCTCCATAACTATTGACATTAGGTCATGATAGCTTCAACATTTTTGACTCATGATCAAGGCAGGAATGTAGTCCTGCGAGGTTATTAATGTTTTACAAATAACCCTGTATAACCACTAAAATTACTTTTTTGTCTACCGGTTTCTAGACGTAACCCGTCTCTTCGTCAGAACCGCTAGCATGTAAATAACACTACGCACCACATTATATACGTATATATATATATATATACATATATATATATTATATATATATATATATATATAATATATATATATATATATATTCTATATATCTATATATATATATCTATATATTTATAAATATATATATCATATATATATATCTACATATATATCTATATATATATATATATATACAGGGTTATTTGTAAAACATTAATAACCTCGCTGGACTATATTCCTGCCTTGATTATGAGTGGAAAATGTTGAAGCTATTATGACCTAATATCAATAGTTAAGGAGATGTGCGACATCAAAGTTTGCATTTTTTTTTCAATATTTCTTACTTATTTTTTGTAAAACGTTGGACTATCATTACAGTATATATATACATTTTTGGGACAATTTATGACTTAACACAATGCACAAGCAAACGACGTAGTCGAAGAATCATTGTTAGCATTAAAAAGTTAGAAATGAGCGAGCCTCACAGTAGTCGCATATGATGTGTAATATTTGACAATTAAACATATTAATCGAGCAGCGACAAAAATTAACATCAAAATTTAAAATAGCTAAATATTTATTCGAATTATTATCCACTTATATTTTTTATCAATGATCTGCATTTTTATATGGTGCGTAATGCATCATGTATGTATGTAAAATGTATGACATTTCCCAATAAAAACCAAGGCGTGAATGATCTGTCGATTCTTACACAAACTGTTCTCCCCTTTGCAATAATTTATCGCTCGCCAGCAGGTACACTGTACACGATTGATTATAATTCCAGCGGCCGCGTGATCGCGCCCCAGCCGGGATTCGAACCGCTGACCGTCAAGAAGGAACCGTCTGAGAGAGATGCGGAATACGGTAAGTCTTTGTCACTCTATTATTTATTTATTTTGTTTGTTTTATAGGCTTTTACATAATAATAATAGCCCGTATTCAGACATCAACATGTTTAGTTGTCACACCATGGTAGTTCCATCTGTATGCCTTTTGGCAAAGGCATCCTCCGATTGCCTCCATTCCCCCCTGCTTTTTGCTATTTTGGTCCACGCGTCACCCGCTGTAGCCTTGATCTCATCCAACCATCTTCTAGAAGGCCTGCCTCGCTTCCTTTTCTTGTCACTTGTGAACATTATAGCTTTTGACCATTTCTCTCTTCCCCTGATTGTATGCCTTTAAGCCTTCTGATGGATACTTTTACGTTCTTCGTTTTTGTTTGTTCTTTGATTATTGAATTCCTTATTCTGTTTGATAGTTTTTTACCGAACATACTTCTCTCCGTAGCATTTTGGCAAGATTTTAGATTTCTTTCGTGGGCTTTAGTGATCACCCAGGTTTGACAGCCGTAAGTTAGGACAGGCAGAATGCACACCTGCATTCGAAGAGTTTCCTTTTGATGTCTATGCTCATATCTCTGTTCTTCGTGTTTTCTTTAGACTCCAATATTGCTTCCACGCATTTCTTATTCGCCTATCTATTTCTTTTGTAGTTATGTCGTTTGGTGAAATTATTTGACCTCAGTACACATATTCATAGGCTTTTACATAAAGAATATCAGAACAATATCAGTTTTAAGCGGTAAAATATAAAAAGTATCAGGTATAGCACCAAAACATGAGTATACAGATTAAAAATACAAAGTACAGAGCAGGAATGTGTATAAAAAATATATATTTCCCACCATTACATGTATATATTAACATTTGAAGTCAGTAACGAAGCAGTATTGCCTCTTTAAGTGTAAACCTTACTTTCTCCAGACTGTCGTTGAAAATGTCAACAATACAACCAAATTCAATACCAGTCCCCAATATTCTGTGAATTTGACACAGAATTTGACTGATAATTAGTATTGGAATTGTGCCAATGAAATGTGACAATTTGTCGAGTTCTATGTATTATCTCTAAAACACAGACAAGAGACTTCATGCATTGCAAAAAGAACAAAACCTTTAATTTCAAGTGGTCGCCGCGGTAAAACGCGTTTGATTGAAATTGTCAAATTTTACGGAATTCGCGCAGCAGTGAATAGAAAAGAGAAGAGGTGAAAACACTCGAGAAAGCGGTGATGATGAATCTTAAAAAAATGCTAACCGCTCTCAATGTAACATTGTTCGTCACCAACGCTACCAAGACGCTAGAAGGCGCCCCCAGCCGCAGCTCGCGGCCGAAATATATTGAATTCTATTTTTTTTACAGACCAGCAAGTCAGTCCTATTTTCATAGCACAAGCGTTAAGCTTAGTTTGAAAATAGTGAGAATATTGATGTGACACGTATTCTCCGTGTTCACATCTCTATTAAAAAAAAACATTTTTATCATTTTATTTAACTTGTATCGAAACGAATGAATATTTCGCAATCGATATAAGTTACTGTAATGATAGTTCAACGTTTTGGAAAACAAACTAACCCATATAAGCCAAGTTTTTATTATACTCCCTTTCACATTGAATCAGGTTTCGTGCCTGCTGCACGCGTCGGGGTCGTTACTCAGCCGTTTGAAAAAACCATTAAAGTTTCGAGGAATCCAAAATTATACTATAATTCTTAATTTTTTTTAAACGAAAATGTTAGATCATTTTCATCGTCGCCACGAGTCTGCCTGCAAAGTTTCAGTTCGATTCGATCGCGGGAAAAGGGTTAAAAATCGATCCAAATTTTTTCCGGCAGATAATAAACCGCATACGCCACGAGTTAAAATAAAGGGAGTAAAAATAAAAAGTCAATTTTTCCGTTAGAAATTTGTCAGTTTTGAACCCTGGCTGCGTGATGAGATGAGATCTGATGAGATGCAAATCCGGCGGGGATCGGCCCGCGCAATCATCGCGCCTTGTCCCGGCGGCGCTCCCCGCATGCCAAGCAGGCGCCGGGAGCTCTGCTTCTCTTATTCTCCGAAACAATATACCTTCATCACTTGTGCACTCTTTCTAACCTAACCTAACCTTACTATTATACTTTTCAACTTACATAACCGACTTCTGCATTCCATTCTCCGCAAATAATAGACAACTAACACTTCGCTCAGCATCAACATCTAATACAAATAGGTTAGCTGAAGTAAATCGCGTCCACAAAACTAATTTCGGTGATCGTGCTTTCGCGGTGGCTGGACCAAAGTTATGGAACAAACTACCTAACAAACTGAGACAAACTGACAGCTTACCACTGTTCAAAAAACAACTTAAGACGCATTTATTTAGACAATCCTATAAAAACCTATAAAATCTAACCACAACAACGCTAGCTAATGTTTTCCACTCATATTGTGCACTCCGCGAAAACACATAATTCTTTCAGGGACTCACAAACTATTATAGTACTCAATTTTAATTCCACTTCTTGTATGCCACCTAGTGAATAAGTAATAGTAAATAAGTTTTTTCTTTTCTAGCAGTAAGTTGTCTTGTAAGATAATAGTTTCTCTATGTAAAGCGCCCTTGAGGTGAGTATTTCGCGAAAACGGCGCTATACAAATTATCCAATTATTATTATTATTATTAACTTTAATTCCGGGGAATGATACAAACAACTTTAAACAGAGCCCTTAAAATCGTCTTCAACCTGGATCGTTACACCGGAACCACTGACTTTCGTAGTAGCGTCGCCCGACCGAAGCACGACGCGTAGGTTAAGGGCCAAACCAGTTTCTACTAGCAAATAAGAAAGGGAGTATAATAAAAACTTGGTTTTTACGGGTTACTTTTTTTAACTTGTGGCGTCTGATTGATCGATTGACGTAAAAACTTTGAATCGATTTTTAACCCTTTTCCCGTGATTCGATCGAGCTGAAACTTTGCAAGCAGACTCGTGGCGACGATCAAAAAAATCTATCATTTTTTTTTTAATAATTATAGTATACTTTTGGATTTTTCAAAATTTTAATGGTTTTTTCATACAACTGAGTAAGTTGTATGAAGACTGCGACGCGTCTAGTAGACACTAAACCTGATTACAGTATAATTTTGTATTTTTGGAATTTTTTTACTACTCCTTTTCGTAGCGTCGCCGACCGAAGCCCAACGCGTAGGTTAAGCGCCAAACCAGTTTCCACTAGTAAATGAGAAAGGGAGTATAATAAAAACTTGGTTTTTATGGGTTAGTTTTTTTTATTATATTCATTTATCGGTATACTTTCTGTGTATATTACTAGAAATGTCCTAAATTGTTTATTGAAATTATTTTAATTCTAATTGCAAATACCGATTGGTGTAAACAAAATTATTTTATTACCTACAAAATACGTATTTTGAATTTTCTATGGTCAAAAGAGTTAGAAAAATTATATATATTTCTATTAGACGTAGAAACATTCTATCACCAAAGACAATTATTAAAACTGTTAAAACCTTAATTAAAATACTGCGATTTGGTATCATTGGTTGGGGAGGATCATATTATAAAACATCATATACAGGGTTATTTGGAAAACATTAATAACCTCGCAGGACTTTATTCCTGCCTTGATTATGAGTCGAAAATGTTCAAGCTATTACGATCTAATATTAATAGCTAAGGATATCAAAGTTTGCATTTTTTTTTCAATACATCTGCCCTATTTTTTGTAAAACGTTGGACTATTTTCACAGTAACTAATATTGAATATGAAAAATTCATTTCCTTTAATAGAAGTCAAATAAAATACTAAAAACCTTCGAATTCCAATTGGAGAACATTCCAATTGGATTTTTTTTCAGGGTTTTTATCATTTTATTTAACTTGTATTGAAACGAATGAATTTTTCTTAATCGATATAAATTACTGTTATTATTTTCGAACGTTTTACAACAAATAAATCAGAAATATTGAAAAAAATGCAAACTGTGATATCGCACATCTCTACAACTATTGATATTATGTCATGGCTGCTTGAACATTTTCGACTCACAACCAGGGCAGGAATACAGTCCTGCGAGATAATTAATGTTTTCCAAATAATATCCATAAAAAAAACAACATGCCCCTAAACAAACTAATCATCTCGGCTTGGGTTCTTCCTAGTGAGGTGAGCGGCTACATTTCCTAAGCCATGTATCAAGATGAAGATAAATAAATAAAAATTAATAGTCAAATTAATTTCATCCACAGTCCTCTGTTTGATTTAATATTATCAGGTAAACCTAAGATCTCTCTCCTATACTTAAATTCTTAATCCTTTTTGATGAGAAAAGACCTTTAGTTAGAGTAACACGCATCTGAAGAGTATTTTGTGAAAGTGTTGGTGTGTCAATAATACTATGGTTGTGGTGTGTGGTGTGTGGTGATATGCATATGCAAGTGTAGTGGTTGTCCTGACGAAGAGACGGGTTACGTCTCGAAACCGGTAGACAAAAAAGTAATTTTCAGTGGTTATATACTGAAGTAAATAACATTTTGTTGATAAAATACGTTTATTAAAGTATTTTAAATAAAATAGAAAATATATTAAATAAAATAGAAATATTCAAGAACACATTCTTATTGTGAAGTTGCAATTTTTTCGGAACAAAGTTCTGTGTAATTTAAAACCAAATTAATTTATCGATTGGAAAGACATGCAGGAAAATCAAATCCACGAAAAAATATTTGGCTGCTACCGGGAATCGAACCACGGATCTCCTCCTATCCGGGGCAGGCGCGTTATCCAATTACGCTATAGCGGCCTTGTATATTTCCGTGAATATATTGACCTCATCTTAAGTCTCAATTATGTTATAATCAATTATATGTTATATGTTAATCAATTTTAAAAAATCTCAGATCTTTATCCCAACACTTAATAGACGAAAATCAAATAAAAAATAAACGAGACGTAGGTATACGTCGGTGTTGGATGTTCGTCTTACTTAAATAAGAAGATTTGTATATTTTGTCGCATCTCTCTCAAAGTGAAAACCTTTATTTGCGATATCCGATTTCTCCGGTCTGGACTGACAGCTGCCCTCCGCCGCAAACGTAACCTCACAATACTCACATTTTGAATAAAATTACATGAAATAAGTATTAATTCTGTATTTAAAACTTATAGGAAAATATTATTTAATATGCACTGATTTATTTCTTCTCCCACAGCGTCCTGAGGTAAAATTATGGCAAAATTTTCATTTTCGCGTTAGACCACAGAAAAGAGAAACATTGTTGGAATCTATTTATATTTGACGTTTGGCGGATAATCGCCACGTACTTCTTTCTCACTTTGACCACACCAACGACGTATATCTAAAAATCCTTAATCTCAATAATGCTATTTTCGGAACACGGGCGATTGTCAACTATTTAAATATTTTCTTCTTCAAATACAGCAAAATTATTTTGTGAAATAATTATAATTTATATAAGATAACTTTGTAGACATCACTTTTTTATTGAAAAAAACATGTTTCGAAGCCAATGGCTTCTTCGTCAGGATAACAAAAATAAAATTTAAAAATCCAAGTATAGTAATCAAAATATTAAAAAAATTCTATATGGAAAATGAATAATATAAAGTACCTACTTAACATGAAAATAAATTTAAAAGATAACAATTAGCAAAAAGGACCTTATTATTTATAACATTCAATTTACTATAAACACTATTTCTTATTTCCAAAATTTCTTATTTATCAAACTGTGATTCTGTATAATTTGTATGTAAAATTCGTAAACCCTTATTAATATCAAAAGAATGATCCATAGCCAAAAGATGGTTAGGAAATTCGGAATAATTATTACTATTCCGTGTGGTAACACCTTAAGTGTTCATTAACTCTAATTTCAAAATTTCTACTCGTTGTATTGTATTGTGATTATTTATTTATTATGATTATGTTTATATAGGAAAAACATGTAGAATAAATTGAAAATCCAGTGGCAGTCGTTCAGATGTACGTTCAGTGAGATCTACAACCCCATATTGCGCCAGGCAAGATGCCTAGACAATAGCCCCCTGCCGGGCCTGACGACGATTTTCTGGGATGTTTTTCGAGAGGGATTGATTTTTAGCTTCCAGGTAGCGGGGGTAGGGACCGCACCCCCGCGCGCGGCGCACAAACCCGGCGGGGGAGGGTTAGGAAGGGAGACGGATGCTCGGAGCAGCGTCCCATCCAGCTCAAGGCCAGATCGGTGAATCGAGTAAAATGTTTAGAGACTCTTTTGTTATACTTTTCAACCGGTCGCGTGCCAGAGCGCACATCTGCGCTCCCTAGACCGCAGGTTCCCAATTTTTTTTTGCCACGGAACCCTAAATGATCATACTTTTCCTGGCGGAACCCTATTTTGATAAAAAATTGATTACCTTGTAGTTTGAAAAATTTTAATGTTTGACTTCAAAAGAAAAAACAATATATAAATATTTATTTATTTATTTATTTATTTGTTTACGCCCATTAGGCTTTTACATAAAGAGTATAAAATAAATTTCAAAAAGCACATACATTAAACAATATCTGTATAGCACCAAAACATGAGTATAAAAGTTAAAAATATAAAGTAAATAGCGGCAATGTGTATAGGCTTTTACCTAAAAATATAACATAAAATTAAAAAGAACAAACATTAAACAATATAAGTTATAAGTAGCGAAATATGAAGTTTCAGGAATAGCACCAAATCATGAGTATAAAAATTAAAAATGTAGAGTAGGTAACGAGCAGCAATGCGTATAGGCTTTTACATAAAATATATATCATAAAATTAAAAAGAACATACATTAAACAATATAAGTTACAAGTAGCAAATTATTAAAAGTATCAGGAATAGCACCAAAACATGAGTACAGAAATTAAAAATATAAAGTACAAAGCGGCAGTGTGTACGAAAAATATATATTACCCACCATTACATATTAACAGCTGAAGTCAGTAACGAAGCAGTATTGCCTCTTTAAGTGTAAGTGTAAAGGAAAAATAATTATTATCAGTATTGTAAAACATTTATTGCGCAAAGAAATACAATGTAACTATGAACTTTAATGTGAAGAATGAAGTTTTTTCACACGTTTTCTTATAATAGCACTAAAGTTAGGTTTTATGTTAGACAATTCCACGCGAAGATCTGGAGCTGCTTCCAGTCGGTTTCTGTGCTTGTTTTATGTTTCAGAGAAGACGAATACTTAACATCGATCAAATTTTCAAACACTGACACAATTAGCATCCATGGTTTGGTATGATTTGCGAATGGATTCTGTACCCAGTCGACGTCTTGTAACTTCTCCGGGAAATACTCTTTCAAGGATATTTTGAGGCTTGTCAAATGTTCATGTATGTTATTATTATCTTATTATCTGGGGTTACTTGCAACTCGTCTTTGCGGCTTTCAGCGGCGCGGTTGTGATTCTTAACCCTTGCGACTCTTCCACGGAATCACCTTTCGGGAAACGCTGCCCTAGACGCGCATGCGAATTCGGCCTTTATCCGCTTTTACGGGTTTTTAAAGCTTATCATTGGTCGTATCTCATGTTTTTGAATGAATATACGAGTTCTATTTGTCGAGTAACCTCACTTGCCGCGCAAACCGGACAAAAAATCATTCCAAATGTCGTACTAACCTTAACATATATAGATATGTATCGTCCAGGACTTTTGATAGAACTTTTTGAGTTCTACAACTTCTCTACAGAAAGTATTTAAATATCTCTTACCGTTAAGGCAGCGTTCGTAAAAAACGCATCGCTCGACCATTTTTTCGTCGACTTTAGTTGTAAAATAGGTCACCACGAAAAGCCGCTTAATTTTAACGGGATAATATATAGCCCATGTCCACCCCGAAAGTCCATTCTAAATATTGGTGAAAGAATTTTTGAAATCGTATGAGTAGTTTCGGAAATTAGCTCCTACATCCAAACTTACAAACTTTACCTCTTTATATATTAGTATAGATTCATATAGATGAAAATATCGAATTGTTTGAAGGGAGTTATGAAAGTTGCATGCTCTCCGGGCGCTGTAACTTTTTATTTTCTGTTTGCTGATAGGTAGGTACCTATAATTCTGTTTACTAAACAACTGAATGGGTCAATAAGTGCACGTTTTCAGGAGGGCCGAAACAAAATTTGAGAATTTCGTTTGTTTGCGAAATATTTATTTAGAGCAATTAACAACAACAATTTTTATGAATTAGCAAACTACCTCATAGAAACTAATCATAAATTTGACTTAAAAACAGGGGTAAAAAAATGTCACATACCAATTATAAAGGTTTATAATTTAATAATTTAGAAATTTTTTAGGAAAGCGGCGAATAATAAAGCACCTCTAATAAATAACCAAATTAATTTTCCATACAGCCCTTTGTTCAATTTAACTTTCACAAAAGATTTGGTAACACCCACTTTAGACCGCGCCCCCTCTCACTCTCTCCCCCTCGTAGATTCCTGATTGTTCTGTAGGCAAGTAAGTGCATGCTAGTCTTTGACGTGATATATATTGGTGAAAGGTTAACAATACTATGGTCGTGTAGTGTTGTAAACATAGTAGTGTAGTGTTGGTCCCGACGAAGAGACGGGTACGTCTCGAAACCGGTAGACCTAAAATTTGGCAGTGGTTTATACTAATTACACTAAAGCTCTTTTCTCTTTAGAGCCTTTACTATTTTTATCTAATTTTTGCACCAGTAGTTTGGTTTTTTCTACAAGAGAACATATTGTTTGTGTTGTGATGTGTTTAATAATACGAAAGAATATCATATATACGTTAAAAAGAATATTGCTAAAAAAACTCCACCTTAAATTAATTAAATATAGAGGTATCATTACTAGTTGTATCATTACGAAAGTTGTATATACATAATAACTTGTTAATGAGAAAAAGAATCAACGGATGTCTCTAGCAGAGACTATAGTAATATATGAAAGGTTCTTTATTCGAACATACATATAGAACTTTAAAAATTTTACGATGGAATTGGTGAACGTTGCATTTTGTAGAGCGATCTCTTAAGCCAGCTTATACAGCCCTGTAAACCCTGAGCCATCGTATAAGAGACTTTCATCCACTTTTCTCATATATTTTCTTCCCACACTTGTGAACACACATACGAACATATAAAAACGCATACACACACGGACACATAAAAACACACAAATACACACACTCTCACGAACTCACTATTTGACATTTTTTTTTCCTATTTTTTTATCGATCCTGATATAATATTCTTGTACACATGTGTTTTCTTGTAATTGGCCCAAGGCCCTGTTCATCAATTATTTGTTTTTTTTCAAGATTTATTAATTATATGGCTGTAAGAAAACCAATAAATAAAAAATAAAAAACAAAAATTAAAATATATAAATTAGCTTCGCAGACTTTTGTAATTCGCCCATGATTAATTAATCATCCCTCTGGGGACAAATCCAGTAACCATGTTCCTGGAACAAAAGTTTTACAATTACACTCTTACTTTTCTAATTGATTCGTCTAATTTGTTTCAAACATCAGAGAACGATGTCCCAAGTTGCGACATGATAAAAAAAATAGTTTTTGTAAAATTGTAAAAAATGAATCGTAGATGATTCGTGGGGTCCGCCTTCGTTGTTAGATAATTAAAATAGGTAGGGCTGGGGAATTAATACATTTGGTGTAAATAATTCACAGGGCAAATCATCCCTCCAAGCATTCAGGGGGGAGCCCTGGGGGGACGCTTTTAATTGTTGCGCGGCACTTAATGGCTTAAACCCATTAAGCGTCATGACTGTGATTCTCCATTGTGCGGGGCAGACAACAGGTTAATTAGCTGAGCGCAGCCTATGAAAGGTTGACGCGTACGAAGAGTTACGAGAAAAGTCGCGATGTATGCAAGAGTCGCGTGGTCCCGAGAATTCGGCACAAATTCTTGAGATTTGTCAATTTTAAATTAAATCTTTTTGGAGAAAAATTAAAACATCGGAAATAAATTAATGATTCGTCGATTGGTAATTAATTAATTATAAAACTAGCTGAAACCCGTCAAAAATGACATGTGGAAAAAGAAGAAAAAATTATAAGTTACGGACAGACAGACAGACTCTTCTGTGTATAGTTTTCTGGGATATTCTGCCGTGTATATGCAGCCTCTCTGGCCGACGTTTCGGATTCCATTGCAGGGTCCATCATCACACACAGAAGATTCTGAACGGCCGACAGACAACGAAATTATAACCGTCGCGATGACAAGTCACTTAACGCAAATTAAATCAAAACGCAATTATTGGAACCACAGTATTTCGCAATTTATTTCTCGAGTGTGATCTCTTTATTATCGCTGGGTAACACTTATTTAACACGCGTTAGAAAATTCCGTCAATTCCATCGGTAAGAGCTCGCTCGATCATTTCGCTCGATGTATATCGCTCCGAAATTCCGCGACTGGCCACACCGGCCGTCGTCCGCGGCTCACTTCGCAACGATCGAAGTCTCAAAAAAATATCTAGATCAGTTCATATTCGCGATCGCGTTAGTTTCGAAGCCTCGAGATGATTATTTTCCTTTCTAGTGTTGAGAAGAAGGTACCCGTCGCTTCTATGCTGTTCCAGGCGTCTCCCGAAAGTTTTAGATATATTTAGACTGTTCTAGAGTCTTCCATGGTGTTCTTCCCAAGTGACATATTACAAGGCGCAATTCTTTCCATTTTGTGGTACTAAATTATAGTGTAATTTATCAATGTGAGAATTGGATATTGTCTGCACCATTCCGCTTGATATAACACGACAATATGACCAGCTTTAACCCGTCAAATGACGCCATCACGTTTCGGCCGCCAGAATAGTGTTGTGAGAATAGCGCTATCTAGAGTAGTCTAGATAACGTTAGTGATGGACATTACTAAAAATTGAATTGTGATTTCTGTCCTTATACTTCATGTTATATCACGCCTCATCATTATTTGAACCAGACGGCAGCGTTACTGGCTGGCGTTGTTACCTACGTAGAAAAACTCTTTTTTGCTCTTTATACCTCAATTATTCGCGTCGTGTGGTATCGTAGACATACATTTTTTTGTTATTTTCACCATATATTTATTTATTTATTTAACGACCTTACGGGCTTTTACAATATACAGAATAATTTTTTTTTTTTAAATTACATAAGACAGTTAAATTTAAAATACAGTTAAAAGTTACAATAATAATAGTTAAAAGTTAATAATAATAATAATAATAATAATACAGAAAAACATAAAAACATAAGATAAAATAATAATAAAGTTAAAGGTAGAAATAATAATAGTTAAAGGTAAAATAGAAAGATTTATGGTCCATTTCCATTTTGTTGGGATGTAAACAATTGTATCAGCTTTGTCCTATAAACAGTTATACTATCAGCAAAAATGTCAGCCGCCTCTGCATGCTCATTCCCTAATGAGTGTAATCTGGGAATTACAGAGTTTGCTAATGCATTAGTTCTGACACTTCCACTATAATAGAGCAATGCACTGTGTCTTGATGACCTCGATGGAGCATATAAGTCGATCAGACTAATAATCTGGGGGCAATCAATCAAACTATTTACGATCCTATAAAGAAATATTAGGTCTGTTACAGTACGTCTCACAGACAAGTTTAAAAGTTGTAAATAACTAAGGAGATATTTATAATTGATATCTTCCAAGCGTATATTTAATTTGTAATTAATAAATCTTAAATATTTTTTTTGGACTCGTTCAATTGCCGTTGAATGATTAACATAGTGAGGAGACCAAATGATCGAGTTATATTCAACCTGAGGTCTGACAACAGAAGTGTAGAGGATTTTATAAGTGCGCAGGTCTGTAAAGTTTTGTGCAGTTCTTAAAACAAATCCCAACATTTTGAGACCTTTATTAGTTACCAAGTCAATGTGGGGAATAAATGATAATTTAGCATCAAAAATTACTCCCAGATCACTTATCTCCTCAACTGATACAAGGTTTACATCATTCATTTTGTAGGTGAATTTAATGGGAATCTTTTTTTTTGTAAAAGTAATAGATTAGCACTATGAGATATTTAGATAAAGTTGATTGTTGATACACCATTTGAACAGGGAATTCAAATTTGTTTGCAGTTTCAAACAATCGGACATACTTTTCACTGATCTAAATATTTTCAAGTCATCGGCAAATATCAGAAATTGTAAATTATCAAAAATGTCAGCAATGTCATTTATAAAAAGGATGAACAGGATTGGTCCGAGGTGTGAGCCCTGCGGGACTCCACTCAAAGCAATGAATTCTTCTGATAATTAAGAGTTAATCTTTACCGAAAGGCTTCTATTGCATAGATAGCTACCTAACCATTGTAATAATTTACCATGAATGCCCAATCTTTGGAGTTTATCCATCAATATAAGATGTGACACTTTGTCAAATGCTTTAGAGAAATCTGTATAGATTGAGTCTACCTGGTTTCCGTTTCCCAGTTCATTGGATATGTAATTTTCATACAGTAATAAATTAGTAGCTGTTGACCTACCTGAGAAAAAACCATGTTGGAAAGGTGATATTACGGGTTTCATTTGGTACATTATATTATTCAGTAAGAGTTTTTCAAAGAGTTTTGGTATTGATGATTGAATACAAATAGGTCTATAGTTTTTGATATCACTTTTAACACCCTTTTTGAAAATTGGCATCAGGAAGCTACTTTTCCAGACATCAGGATAGCAGCCTGTACTGAAAGATAAGTTAAATAAGAGATATAACGGATAGGAGAGATGATCAACACAATTTATCAGGAATATTGGTGGTATCCTGTCTGGTCCAGCGCTTTTATTGTGATCCAGTTGTTTAATTAGAGTTAAAATCTCACCTTGATTAATATGGACATTAGATATATTTATTTGATCGGAAACCTCAATGTTCGGTATACAATTATCAGACACAGAGGCACTATCGTATACGCTTTTAAAGAAATCTGCGAACATGTTTGTTATTTCATTTATGTTGTTTCCTACGACATTATTGAGGTTATTGTATTTGGTATATCAGTATCATTTTTTCTCAATGAATTTGTGTATTTCCAAAAATTTTTTGTGTTGTTTTGTATATTTTTCTCAATATTATTTGCATAGTTATTGAAACACAGTTTTGAGAGAGCGGTACATTGCTTAAGTACATAAGCGTTCTTCTTTTTCTTCTTCACCGTGGCTGGATATAGGCCTCTTCCATACCCTTCCATCCTTCCTTGTTGTTTGCTAATTGTAGCTATTTCTCTCCCCTCGCAGCGGCTATATCGTCGGCCCATCTCTTTTGAGGTCTTCCGACGCCTCTTTTATTCTCCCAAGGTCTCCACTTCAGTCCATCTTGTAGCATCCTGCCTTGCAACGTGCCCTGCTCATTGCCATTTTAGCTTCGTTACGCGATCCATGATATCCACTACTCTAGTCCTGCGCCTAATTTCATAATCTCTCAGGCTTACTCCAAGCATGGATCTCTCCATGGATCGTTGCGTGCATTTGAGCTTTTCTACACTTTTCTTTGTAAGGGCCATAGTCTCCACTCCACTCGCCATCACTGGCAGTATGCACGATTCAAAGGCTTTTCTTTTTAGGCTAATTGGGATCTCTTCCTTCTCGAAGATATGTTTGAGTTTGCCAAAAGCAGCCCAGCTCATTCCTATTCGTCTTGGCAATAAGCGTTAAGCGATACACACGCTTATTAGTGGCATGCACTTGTCACAGAATAGAGACGATCTTGTTCGAAATGGAAACTTTGAAAACTGAAATAGAAAATTCAAGCGAACCAATAGATCAAAGCAGTGTCCGAATTTCCATCCGTACATTTTTGATTTTAGTTTTTATAATTTTTATTGAGATTTCATGCCTTTTAATAAAGTTTCATAAACATTATTTCTCGCTATATTATTTTTCACAACGGCGACCGAGTATTCCGCAGACATTCGTGATTCCTATAATAAGTCACGAAAAGTAATGTTTTATCATCTCCCCGACGCCCCATATTTGTTTCATCTGTCGCGGACTGAGAAAATCGCATTAATAATAATAATCGATGCTGGCCGCGAATGACATTAGCACGCTCATAATAAGCAAGCCTGTTCACACATGCTAAAAAGATATCTCTTCTCGTAGTGAATGACATTAGTATGTTCATAAATCAACCGGTGGTTGATTTTTGAGCATGCCACTAATGAGCACGCTTATTATTAGCAACGTGCGCACACACACGCCACTAATAGGCGTCTGATACACATGCTTCTTTAGTGGCACGTGAGCATGCGCAGTATCGACTTTGACAGTGGCATGCTTATTAGTGGCATGTGTGTACGCACATTGCTAGAAATGAGCATGCCATCTAGTGGCATGCTCAAAAATCAGCCGCCGGTTGATTTATAAGCATGCCACTGTCATTCACCATAGAGAAGGGGTATCTTTGGAGCATGTGTGAACAGACTTGCTTATTTATGAGCATGCTTATGTCATTCGCGGGCTTCGCGGCTAGTATTATCGATGCGATCTTCTCAAACATTACTTTTCGTGACTTATTATAGAAATCACGAATGTCTGCGGAATACTCGGTCACCGTTGTGTAAAAATAATATAGCGAGAAATAATGTTTACGAAACTTTATTAATAGTCATGAATGATTCAAATCTTACAATAAAAATTATATAAACTAAAATCAAAAATGTGCGGATTTATTGGTTCACTTGAATTTTCTATTTCAGTTTGCAAAGTTACCATTTTGAACAAGAGCGTCTCTATTCTATGACAAGAGCATGCTACTAATAAGCATGTGTGTTTGATTGTTAGCTTTGGGCATGCTTATTTATGAGCATGCCACTAATAAGCATGCCAGTAATGAGCAAGTGTGTACAGTTGTTAGGGCATGCTTATTAGTGGCATGCTCATTAGCATGCCAGTAAAGAAGCATGTGTATCTGTACCTATAAGCGCGGGCTAAAGAAGGTCAATACTGCGCATGCTCAGGTGCTACTAATAAGCGTGTGTATCGGTACCTCTAGTGTCCATCGTTGTTATTTAGAGAAGACTTATTTAGATATACATTATATTTGGGGTATAAAAGCAAAGTCAGCAACATCCATAAATAATTGAATGCGGTCATCGAGGATTACTAATTTATAATATACTCAATTCGAGGTTTTATAGGAAAAATGGCCTTTAAATTTGTAGGAAACGGGATTTTGGAAGGGATAGGTGTACAAAATATAGAATTCAGTACATTTAAAATTAGTAATCCCGGAGTCAATGATATAATAAACCGTAGATACGTTACAAGCGTGAAATGTTGCCAATAAGTTTTCTCTTGTGTCACATATCAATTGCACAGTTGATAGAGGCTTAAGAACCCTAGGTTTCGTACTCAGATTAAGTAAAGATTTCAAAAATATTGGAACTTTTAAACTATTATTTAAGAGTCTGGTTAGACCAGTATTAGAAACAAATTCAGTTGTATGGAGCCCTCAATATGCTGTTCATGTGTCACATTTAGAGAGAACACAAAATAAATTTCTCCGTTTTATCAATTATAAACTTAATTTACCATCAACACATATTGATTATAACTTTTTAAGATCATTTTGCTCTCTTGATAAATTGGAAATAAGAAGAATTGTAGCTGATCTCGTCTTTTTCCACAAAATAATTAACGGGAACATCGACTGTCCACAACTGTTGGAACGAATCTGTTTGCGAGTTCCATCCCGAGTAACCAGAAATTACGCAGGGTTTGCCTTGGAAGCTGCGACAACTAATTACTTTTTTAATTCACCACTTCAAAGGCTTCCCAGACTTGTTAACAGATTTGAACAGTTAGACGTTTTTTCCACAAATTTAAATAAATTCAAACATACAATTCGCAATATTCTTAATCAACAATGAACTTTCCTCTATGTCTAAAAATAATCCTCAAATATATGTAATTATCACTCTTTTCTTGTATTCTTATCCTATAAAAAAAAAATTCTTAATTTATATTTCTGTAATTATCGCTAATCCTATAAAAAATATGATGTATTTATAGATTTATGAAATTATGGATTCTGTGTTTAAGTTTAGTTGTAGAGCTCTTTTTATATTTCTGTTATTATGTCATTTTATATTTCTTTATATGACTTTTTTTATTTTCTTTTTATATTTCTCATTACCGACATGTATTACCCAATGTTTATGTAAATGCTCTGATGGGCGTATATATACTGAAATAAATAAATAAAAAAAAATAAAAAAAAACTCAAAAGTAAGGCCTTACCTGCATTCGTCATCGTACGGACCTCGTTTGTGATCGGACAGAGTATAGTACGCTATTGTGAAGATGAGCGTGTTATTTTAGTCAGTGATTACTCGATTACGTGTTTTGTTGTCTCTTCCAATGCGATATTTGCCGCACATGAAAGCCGGCTAGTGTGGGAATAACGTGCCTGTATTATATATAGTACGCCGATGCATTGAAAACATTTTATTTCATTTTTTGCCGCCATACCCACATGTCTAGATTTTCAGTTTTCAAGAGCGTATTTTCCACATACGCGAGATCGCGGCCACGCCCACCGGAGGGCACGCCCCTCCGCGAGTGCGAGGGGGAAGTTCGAGCACGCCCCCCATCGCAAAAGTGAGTGGGACAACGCTATCCGTGAATTTAATTTTAAATTCGCTTCTCTGCGAGGGAATTCGACGCTGGCCGCGAGGAATTTGTAATTTTTAAGAGATTCCAACGGTCGCTGGATTATTTTATTTTATTTTATTCATCCAACAGGGAGACATAAATGGTTGGCAGGACAAAATACAGGAAAAATAATAATTAGAGTGGATTAATTGGAAGCAACTGGCTACAGAGTAATAGATGGAATAAAGAAATATATTTATGCTTTCTATACTAAAGTTGCATAGATAGCTTTAAAAGGCCTGTAAAAAGATCCGCAAAGGTAGGAATATACAGGGTTATTTGTAAAACATTAATAACCTCGGAGGACTATATTCCTGCCTTGATTACGAGACGAAAATGTTCAAACTATCATGATCTAATATCAATAGTTATGCGACATTAAAAATTGCATTTTTTTTCAATATTTCTGAAATATTTTTTGTAAAACGTTGGACTATAATTACAGTAACTCATACGAATAATTAATTATTTTCAATACAGGTTGAATAAAATGATAAAAACTCTGCAAATATTCCAAATGAAATGTTTTCCAATTGGAATTTGAAGGTTTTCATTTTTTTATTTGACTTGTATTAAAGGGAATGAATTTTTCATATTCTATATAAGTAACTGTAATGATAGTCCAACGTTTCACAAAAAATAAGTCAGAAATATTGAAAAAAAAATGCAATCTTTGATGTCGCATATCTCCTTGTTTGATATTAGTTCATATAAGCTTGAACATTTTCGACTCGTAATCAAGGCAGGAATATAATCCTGCGAGGTTATTAATATTTTACAAATAATCCTGTATACATATTTTTTTTTAACAGAGATGCGAACACGGAATACGTGTCACATCAATATTCTTACTATTTTCAAACTAAGCTAAACGCTTGTGCTATGAAAATAGGACTAACTCGCTGATCTGGAGTGAGGTTCGAACCAGTGACGTTTGGATCACGAGGCGAGAGTCCTAACCACAAGACCAACAAGCGACTATATTTATGTTAAAGTTAAGGAAATACTCTCAAAAAATATTATATATTTGATGCACTTTTAACATACAAAAACACCATTCGAATACAACGCCTCGACTAGTAGGCGGGTCTGCGCTGGTGTTGGAATTTCAAAAAATGGACCACCAAAAACAGAAAACTTTTAAATTTTTAGGTTCAATACATCCCTAGCAAGCGACTGAACTTAATATTTTAATGTACTTGCAAAAATAACAAAATGACGGCGAAAAAAAGGAAGGACAAAATGCCTGCATTTGCAAAAAAAATAGAATAAATTAAAATATTAAATAATTCTAGATGAGTCGGTTGCTAGTGATAGATCCAAAAATTTCTGTTTTAAATGACCCATTTTTGAAATTTCGAGTCGTTGTATTCAAATGGTATTTTTGTATGTTAAATGTATTTCAAGAGCGTATTTATTAAGCCTAACAAACCCTACTTCAGTATCTTTATTCACAATCTCAAAATAAATTAATAAAAATAGCCTTTTTTAGAGCACCCAAAGTCGAATCCTGCCTTAAATGATTACTTTACACAATGTAACGTTCATCAATTCCACCCATGATATACTACTACAACATGAATCAACATTTTGGAAGTCGTTTACAGGGTGTCCCGTATCTCGACGTCAAACCAAGTCATAATAGTTATCAGAAAAATATAAAAACAGTCAGTTAAAACTGGGCAAAGTATTGACTTTGAATACTTGGTTTGGTCAAAAAGTGAAATTTTCTTCCAAGCTGGAGCGGTTGGCTTTGAATTTTGGACAAAAGTTTACAGAAGCATTATTCGGGATTACATAATAACAAAAAAAATTAAGAAAAATAAAGATTTGTAGCAACAGGAGTGAAAAGACTGTCACAGGGTGTAGATTTTTTTTTAAATGCTTGCAATTTTTAAAACACACGACTTGGATTATTTAAAATATTTTTCTAACTATTATGACTTGGCCTATCACCCGATTTCGGCTTGACGTCGAGATACGGGACACCCTGTATATGTTTAACTTGCATAACTTGTTTCATGTGTGCGTTGTATTTTCGCTACCGCCACCTGTAGTCGAAAGCTTTTTCCTTCCCACAATCCGTTACAGATGTCACTATTGATATCTATATTTTAATTAGAGTTTTTAAAGCAATATTATTTATAATTTATATATGTATTGAGATTCTTCCGAATTATTAATATTACCTACACTAGAATACGCCTATAATAAATAAATATTCAACATATTTTTAGTATATATGTCCAAATTTTTAAAGAACATAATACCGGATTTTAACCCCAGAGGGACATCATTAATCAAGATATATATTTTAGATGTCTCATGGAGACGAAGCTATATTTTTCATAAGGGGAAGCTATATTTTTCATCTACTTACAACCTAATTTGGACACACTCAAAATATTCTGAATATATAAAAACAGGTCTAAAAACTAACCCATAAAAACCAAATTTTTATTATACTCATTTTCTCATTGAATCAGGTTTCGTGCCTACTACATGCGTCTACAATACATTACTCATTTGTATTGATTCCAATTTGAAAAACCATCAAAATTTCGAAAAATCCAAAATTATACTATATTTATTAATTTTTTGTTACGAAATTTTGTAAGATCGTTTTTATCGTCACAGTGAATCTGCCTGCAAAGTTTCAGCTCGATTGGTTCACGGGAAAATAGTTAAAAATCGATCCAAAGTTTTTTGTCAGACAAACAGACGCCACAAGTTAAAAGAAATGTTGACTAATCTACTAAGCAAGAATGAGAAGCTGTCATTTGTTGAGAAACCTGACGACGGGAAGCCCCGCCCAGGGCTCGGGCGCTTCCGCCGGCCCTCGGCAGAGTTCGTGAATTAATAATCCCTTCGGCGATTAACATTTCAGCCGGGGGGGGATTAGCTGTACTTGCGCTTCCGAACAGACTATTTTATTTATTTGTTATTACTACCTAAACCGTACAAATAAAATAAATTACTGTAATTATAGTCCAACTTTTTACAAAAAATAACTCAGAAATATTGAGAGAAAAAATGAATGTCATGATTGCTTGAACATTTTCGACTCATAATCAAGGCAAGAATATAGTCCTGCGAGGTTATTAATGTTTTTCAAATAATCCTGTATATAATATGTATGTCTTGAATACTTTGTTTGTAATGTAGGTACATATTATAATAAAATAAATTGAATTGAATGTCGATAACTATGGTGAATATTAAGAAAACGTGCCAATTTTTTTTTCTTATTTAAAATCATCATCAGCTATATTAAAACTATTCTGAATATTTTGAAATATTCCGAATGAAAATACCGGTAAAAAAATAACGATTGAAATTCGGATGAATTCCATTACTCGAGATAAAGTATGTAGCTAAAAAATTCCAAAATCAAATATAGATGTCTCATTTAGCGACATCTGTGGTCATTCAAAGGGAAGGAAAAAGCTTTGTGGCCGGCCGCGGTGAGGATCCTCGCAACTCACATGTGAAACGTGGTGTGTAATTGAAATATATACAACTTCCAAAAATTAATAGACATGGCATTCTATCATGGGTGGAAATGGCGAACGTTAAATATGTGTAAGTTATCACATAAGCCAACCGTACGATAGGTCGTAAGTCCTATGTACACCCAAAAAGACTACTATACCTACTCTCACTTAATAAAAACATCTATAATATACATTAATTGAATATTAAAACTAATTTATTATAATTCAGAATATTTTGAGTTTGTTCAAATCTTTCAGAACAGTGCTGGATTTATGTCACAGAGACATTATTAATCAATTAGTGTATATTATAGATATCTCACAGAGACGAAACTGTATTAATTATGGGAAAGTAGGTATAGAAGTCATTTGGGTATAACAGGACTTATGACCTGTCTTTTGGTAGATTTTGACTTATAACAGGACTTATGACCTGTCTTTTGGTAGATTTTGACTTATGACCTGTCTTTTGGTAGTTTTGGTATATTCTATCATGGGTGGAAATGGCGAATGTTACAATTGTGTAAAGTGATCACTTAAGCCTACCAAAAGACAGGTCATAAGTCCTGTTACACCCAAATGACTTCTATACCTACTTTCCCATAATTAATACAGTTTCGTCTCTGTGAGATATCTATAATATACACTAATTAATTTATTATAAAATAAAACTTAGTAAAAATGTGTTGTTTCTTCCATTGTGAAATCCTAGTTGACGTGGACAAACAGTTGTCCCGTTTTGAGTCAAAAATGAATGGTCACGTTAGATATACAGTGTGTATACAAACGTGTAGTTAGTTTCCGGTGACCCTGTAGGTGTAAGTGTGGAGCGATGCGGATTACACTCTTCCCGGGAGGAGCAGAGGAAGGGGAGGAACCCGGCTGCCCAGCATCAATCATTCATCAGAGGGCGCAGCTCTGTTCATGTCTTGGACGCCGGAATCTTTCCAACTACCGATAGCATATTATTATTTCTGTATCTCGACAATTATTTTTATTGATTTATTTATTCATTTACGCCCTATAGAACTTTTACAATAGATGATGATGCTATTCAAAATAACACACAATCTAGTTGATAGTCCGGAACTTCTTCAACGAATATCTTACCACATCCCAACTCGCAATAACAGACATTCACCTACTTTTCATCTCCCTTTTTGTAAGACCAACTCAAAACAAAACAAAACTCCTTTATGTGCAGATCCACAAATTCATTTAACACAAACTATCACCACATTGACATTATCAACTCAACAATAAGAAACATAAAACAGACAATATGTACACTACCGCACCCAAACTAATTCGTACATTATATCTTCCCTTCTACTCCCGTCCCACATTCCCCTCCACCCTCTCCACTCGCTGTTAAAGTAAGTTAAAGTTAATTACTATATTCAGTGGAAAATTTGTAATTGGCATAATTTTAAACCATTATTTCATATTTGTTAAGATTGTTGTTTTGCTGTTAATTTTCTCCAAAATAAAATAAATAAATAAAATAGAAAGGTAAGTGTACATTAACAGAATATATATATATATCTATAATTTATATATATGATAGATATATATATATATATCTATATATATATATAATATAAGCTTAACGAGAAAAAAACAATAACATGTAAACATAATAATGACATAAAGAGAAAAGAAAATACTTAAAATATAGATACAAATATATAAATATAATATAAAGTAAAAAGCAAGTATGTATATAAAAAGCAGAAGCATAAGAAAAACATAATATGACAGAAATTTAAAAAAAAAAGTAATAATGTAGAGTGAAAAGAGATAGCACAAGCCTTGAAAGTCATATTATAATAAAAAATATACATACAAATACAAATCAATTATTTAAATCCAATTCGACAAATACTAGTAATTTTTCAATACACCTTTTAATTTATGTTTGAATAATATACAGTTATTGGCAAAGACGTCCAGTTGCTCGTATTTGTTTGCTGGTTTAGGAAGCCTTTGCAATGGGGAATTAAAGATATAGATAAATGTATAACATTATAATGTATATCGTACGGCTAGCCTAAAAGATCACTTTAAACCATTCCACCCATGGTGGAACAACATCTATAAAAAGTTGTATGTATTTATATTTTGCAACACGTTTCATATGTATGTTGTAATTATCCTTAGCGCGACCGGCATCCACAGCTTTTTCATTCCCCTTTTAACCATAGATGTCTCTAATGAGATATCTATTTTTGATTTATCATTTCAATTTTCATTCAATGCGTTCTTCATCTGTCTTATTTCAAATATTTGAAGGTACTATGCTTTGGCTACGAGAGTCTGACTGCGTGCTATCGAAGTCTCTCGAACGGTCACGTGAATTAAGGAGGATTAACCAGGCTAGTCTCGTAATCACTAGAAATATGAAGAAACTACTAGAAGGCTTTCGAGGCATCGCGAAATCAACGTTTTGTATAAAAGGCGAGCGGGCGCGCGCGCAGAGAGAAGTTGAGGTTGACAGCGCGACATAGAAGTTCACAGATAAAAGTGAAGCGCGCGACTAGCCGAACACCAGCGACAAATTAAGAGGAGTACTCACTTAATGTGCGACACATACGTGCGAATTGCGAATTTGACGAGAATCAGTGTGAAACATTTTAGTGTCTATTAGCGTGAAATAAAGATTAAATTTCTGTTGACTTTGCGTAATAAAGAGGAAACCCTTGTTCACATATATTCTTTCCTGCCAATACCCTTCACAGTGAGCTGATCAATACTAAATTTCATTTCCCAACCAATCGGGCACATTCTGATCTAAGCAATATTAGACTAAGCTGACATTTTTGCTGATAATATAACTGATATAAAGTTGATACAATTCTTTACATCTCAACTAAATGGAAATGGATAATATTTTTTTCTTTTTCTTCTTACTACTTAAACTTCTCTTTTTAATTTACACAAATCTATAAGATATACTTGAATGTTTTTAACTGCAATCTAAATTTAAACAAATGTATTATATGCGCTTAAATCTTTTAACAGCAATCTAAATTTGTACTTGTATTATGTACTTGTATCTTTTAACTGTACAGGTATTTGTCTTATGTTATTTTTTTAAATTTATATTTTGTATAAGCCCATAAGGGCGTTAAATAAATAAACAAATATTGCTATTTGTAAGGCCGCCAATTTTGACGTTTTTAGTTTTTCAGGTTTGAAATTAACGAATTCAATATGTATGTATTTCATATTTTTATACATGTATGTTGGAACTAAACGGTTTTTTGTGTTATGCACCAAGACAAGGACATTTTGTATCATTTGTCGCCTAATTTTGATACAAGTAATTACTGTTCATACATGTTTAATGTGATTCTAATGTTTACTATTTACATGCGTTACAGAGAGACAATAGTTAAATCATATGCTCAGCATCAAAAAGACTCTCTAGGTTTAAATAATAATATTTATTTTATTTACATATTCTTATATGATCACACTACATTCATTAGTTATTTGTATTAATTAAAATTAAAAATTAAATAGCAATTGTATGCTGGTATAAGGGGATAGAAAATAAAGTAGAATAAGTGGGTACACATATTACATTCACATACCAATCAGACAGACTATTCAGAGAATTTAATGTACTGGACGTTAGACAGCTGTTCGTTAAGTCTACCCTCATCTTCTACATTAAAAACACAAACCACCTAACAGCAACCAGTAACTCGCATTCACATAATACTAGACAAGCATTACGAAACCTTGACGAAATACCAAAAACTAAGACAACACATGGACAGAAAAATTACTCATACATAGGGCCTAAAATATTTAACATATTTAAAACAGACTTCCCGGAAATCAGAATATACTCAATTAATAAAATAAAAGCTTTAGCAAACAACTGGCTTACCTCCAAAGGTAGAACAGCAACTGAAAATTTACTTACTGTAATTGCGTAATAATGTCTTTAAATAAAAATATATACCTATATAAATTAATTAATTAATTAAGGAAAATAAAAAAATAATCTTAAACAAAACTTTAACCCTTTTTACATTAAACAATTATTCTACACATATTTACACTTGGACTTATGACTAACTCAACTTTCACTAACATTCCACTTGATACTCTATAGATACATAATAACTACCTTATGAAAATAAATACTACTGACGAACTCGAAAAAATATTATAATTGTGAGCTATAACGCCACTCTGGGACAGGCGTAGCCTAGTAGAGTGGCATAATCCACAAATTAAACAAAACAAAAAAATGTGTAAATTATCTTATGTTTTATCTTATGTTTTATTGTTAAATTAGTATTAAGTATCTTATTTGTAAACAAGGATTTTTAAATAAATAAATAAAATAAATATTAAATATCAACACATTGATTTGTTAAGCAATTATCTCCTCCCCATCACAAGTCCCTTCAGCTGTTTATTGAGTAGTTCTACACTGTTTAGTTCCTTTATGCAATTGGGGATTCCATTATAAAAATCTATAGCAGTGTACAGAAAACCATATCTCTCTCTATTAGTCTTCGGTATATCACTTCTTGTATAGTCTCTTGTTCATATGTGTTGTCTATGTACGTGACTATTCTGGGATGATATTCGTTTTTACTCCATTTATATTAACTCGTGGCGTCTGCTTGCTTGCCGGCATGCCGCACAAGATTCTAGAAATAGTAGTCCGTTAGTTAGATATCACCAGATAAATCGAAATTTGATACAAAACGTCATTTATTTCGTCTTATAACAATCCGTTAGTCAAATTTTAGTAAAATTTAACCGACGGCCGATACAGACAGTCGAACCACCAGTTTACCGTCCGTTAGTTAAAATTGACAGAAGTATGACGTATTGATGTATAATTTTTACTCCCTTTATATTAACTCGTGGCGTCTGCTTGCTTGCTAGCCGGCTTGCCGTCGAAAAAACTTTGGATCGATTTTTGACCATTTTCCCGTGATCAAATCGAGCTGAAACTTTGCAAGCAGACTTGTGGCGACGATCAAGAAGATCTATCAAATTTTCTTTAAAAAATAATAATAATTATAGTATAATTTTGGATTTTTCAAATTTATAATAGTTTTTTCAAATTGGAATCATTACAAAAGTTTGATTACTAGCAACGGCGGTCCGATAACGTCGCGGAATATTTTCTTAATTTGAATTACTCCGTCGGTATACATAATAGGTACTTCACTACACGAAGCATGAAGTGTCTTATCAAAGCTCAAAATATCTGACATTTTAGAAATATATTAAATTACTGTAAGTTTAGTGTTATGTTATACGTTTTAATTTGTCTTTAATTGTTATTATATTTTACAAAGAAAGGGAGTATAATAAGAACTTGGTTTTTATGGGTAACTTTTTTATAAATAATGCATTTTTTTTTTATAAGCCATCTTTATCTTTCCCACATATCGTCGCTGTATAGTATATAATAAATCCTATGTGTCGTTTGGTACATTCTGAGATGCACGAATCAATTCGTCAATTTAACATGTAAATAATGGACATATACTAAAAACAGTGCCGTTCATCTAGTAATTATTTAAAATATTTTTTATAAATCTAGTCTGTGCAATTATTTTTTAAAACAGTTTTTATTCGCTTATCAGAATGTACTTAACGTCACATAGGATTTATTATACAGGGTTATTTGTTCAACATTAATAACCTCGCAAGACTATACTCCTGCCTTGATTATGAGTCGAAAATGGTCAAGCTATTTTGACCTAATATCAATAGTTAATGAGATATGCGACATCAAAGTTTGCATTTTTTTTCAATTTTTTTGACTTATTTTTTGTAAAACGTTGGACTACCATTACAGTAACTTATTTCGAGTATGAAAAATTCATTCCCTTTAATACAAGTCAAATAAAAAAATAAAAACCTTCGAAATCCAATTGGAAAACATTCCAATTAGAATTTTTTCAGGGTTTTTATCATTTTATTTAAATTGTATTGAAACGAATTAATTTTTCGTAATCGATATGAGTTACTGTAATGATAGTCCAACGTTTTACAAAAATTAGGGCAGAAAGATTGAAAAAAATTCTAACTTTGATGTCGCATATCTCCATATTGATATTAGGTCATGATAGCTCGAACATTTTCGACTCATAATAAGGGCAGGAGTATAGTCCTGCGAGGTTATTAATGTTTTACAAATAACCCTATACACAGATCTTCTAGGTTAAGCGTAATAATAAGATTAATCTCAGAAACACGCGAGTGTGGTATCGCTGCCTTCGCTTCTACACTCCCAATTCAAACCGCAGGATTAGAAGATGAGATGAAATGTTGCGAGGAGGGGAAAGGGTGGCGTTTGGTATAATGTAATATTGGTTTTAAAATCATCCCCCCCTATTAGTCTCCCCAGGTCCCCGAAGTATTAAATATGCAACTCCTGTGAGCAAAGCTCGTCAAGTTTACCGGGGCGGGTACTTCGAGCTAATGCCTTGTTTCAATATTATTATTACCCTAAAGGGAGCCGTCGGCTGCTGCCGGCGCCGCGCCCGGCCGGCTAGGCCCGTGTTTCCATGTCGTCTCGTATCGCTAAATGCATATCTCTGTTCACTGATAAATATGTTCAATTAGCTGTGATTTTTAGTACACTGTTTGGATCGTCACAGAACTTTCGCGAACTTTCTAGAACATTCTCCTTCCAGAACTTTCGGGAAATTAATCAAATGTACAGGAACCTTCTAGACACACCGACACATTCTGCCACTCAGTTTAGAACCTTATAGAACTGTCGGGAATTTTCTAGAACCTTCTCCTTCCAGAACTTTCTAGAGCAGGTTTTTCCGAAACCTTCTAGACTCACCGACACAGGCGGCGCGCTTTTGTAACAATCTGAAGCATTTGCGGCCTTTCCATAACAAAACAATGTGCTAGGAAGCACATTTTCGTCACCCACTCCCACTCACGCACAGCCACCCCCCCCAAACCCACATATTTTCGATGTGACACCAAGTGCTATCCTCCACCATAACCACAGATGGGTGGTTGTGGAGAAAACTTGGCGGGTAGGGAAACACGGGTTTCTTTTTAAATATATATAATATATATATATCTATATATATATTTAATATTGATTGGTAACAAGTTCGTGTTTATTTGAAAGGTTTGTTTAGCTTTGTTTGATTTCATAATTATATTTTTTTATTTTATTTTTTAATTAACGCCCTTAGAGCTTTTACAACAGATAGGTAGAATGTGCATTAACAGAATATATAGTTTAAAGAAAAAAAAGATAATACATGTAAACATAATAATGACATAAAGTGAAAAGAAAATACTTAAAATACAGATACAAATGTATAAAGATAAATATAATATAAAGTAAAAAGCAAGTATGTAAAAAGCAGAAGCATAAGAAAAACATAATAATATAGAAATTTAAAAACAAAACAAGTTATAACGTAGAGTGAAAAGATATAACACAAGCTTTGAAAGTCATAATATAATAAAAAATATACATACAAATACAAATCAATTATTTAAGTCCAATTCGACAAATACTAGTAATCTTTCAATTCACCTTTTAATATATGTTTGAATAATATACAGTTATTGGCAAAGACGTCCAGTTGCTCTTATCTGTTTGCTAGTCTAGGAAGCCTTTGCAGTGGGGAATTCAAAGGATAGTTAAATTTGGGGGAAATAAAGTTTTCATTGTTTTGCAAAGCCTCTAATATTTTTATTTATTAAATTTATACATATTTTCTATTGTTATAGATCGTGTCAAGCCTTGTACAGTAGGCTGTCCCGATAATTTTTTTTTTGGCTTCCCTTGACACAAGACCTCTCAAAACTTGCATAATTGAGCGTAGATTACCAAAATAATTTTTAAAATAAAATAATATTATATCTTAAAGGTTCTACCGATCTACAAAGTTTTGAAAAATTGTCATTTTTATGGTGATATTTTGCTATACTCAATTTTGGTTCCTGAACTAAATACAAAAAAATATTAACTTTTTATTCTATTTAGATGTAAATCATACATGCCGTTTCAATTTCCATATAACAACACGTTACCAGCGACTTCGAATTCGTTAGATTTCAACCTGCGAATACTCTCAAGTTTGAACTTGTTTTGAGGACTTTTTTGACTTGACTCGCGAGTGTTTTCTTCGTAGCCAAAATAACTGTTATGCCACAAAAGTACCATTGCGATTGTTACAGTGTTAAAAGCGGATTTTGATTTTGAATTAAGAATTTCGAGGCGTAGTCTGATTGCGTATTGGTTGATCAGCGTAGCTGCTGATTGTCCAAGAACTTGACAATCAGCAGCTACCAACTATAAGGGACGTCATTTAATTTATTTTATTTGTCAATAACCACCTAAAATTCAAGTATAATGGAAAAGATCCACCCAAATCAGATATATATGTGATTTTTTCCGATGAGATCAACAATATTTGCACCAAAACTTCGATTCCAATTGTAACTAAGGAACGAGTTATTTAATTGGTGAAATCCATTTTCGAAAAGTATCTCAATTTGAAAAGATGCCCCAAAAACAAACGAAATGATAGTTTTGAAAATAGACTGAATTGTTTTTAAGGTCATATGAGAAACTTTTTGACGTTTTTGATTATAAATGCACTTCATTTGAATGTTGTTCATGTTTAAAACCAAGAAAGTTTACATCAATGAGAGAAGTTTTTGTTGGATCAAATATATGATGGGAAAATGGTTAAAAGCGGTTTTGATAAGAAAAAACGGCTAGATTAATGAAACGACAGCAGAGATAAATTGAAGAGTCAATAAAGGTAACAAAAAAGCCGTGTTCTACTCAAGAAACCGATTCTGTCTCAGCAAATTGCGATGAAGATTCAGTGCGTGAATCTTCCCCAGAAACGTATCCGATAACAGAGGCATCCCCGATAAACACGCCCTCGACAGAGACAGCATCGACTTCAACGGCGAATTGGAATACATTGCCGTTGCCAACAGTTGCTAAAGTCTGTGATAGATACGGTTTATCCACGCAATCTGCCGCTGCTGTTGCTGCTGCTGACGTCGGCTTGGTTTCTACCGTTTAACTCTGATTATTAACAAAAATAAGATCTACAGAGATGTATCTAAAGCCCGGAAGCTTCGAAAGATATTGGAGGTATTGTTATAAAAAGCATTTACTTTGATGGACGAAAAGACCATCGCAAAGAAGTTTTAGAAGACCACACATCAATTTTAGCACAACCTGGATCAATTTATATGGGACACACAATACCGAAAGACGTGGCACTGCAAAGGGAATTCTTACTTCGATCACAACTTTAGTAGAGGGTCGAGGTTGGAATTTAGATGACGTGATTTGCGTTGAGTGACGCAACTGCAACTAACACCGATTGGAAGGGTGGCGTGATTCAGTGTTTAGAGGAGTATTTGAAGAGACCGTTACAATGGTGTATTTGTATGCTTCATGTCAATGAGTTACCCATTCGTCATTTATTCCTGCCTTTAGATGGTTGCACTTTGGGTCTTAGAGAATATAACAGACGCTTCACAAAGTGTAACTGACGTTACTTCTAGAGATGGCTTTATTAGAACCAGGATGCAATCTCGAACAGAAATGCTAAATTTTGGACACAAAAATAAGTTAAAATTTTTAGTTTTTGTCATTGATTATAATCTATATTTTGTTTATTTTATTTTCTTGCGCTTTGTTTCATTAATTTCAATACTAAAATACATATAAAACTTGATTTTTTTATTGTTTTAGGCAAACGGTTTAACTCTATAAAAACGTAAAATTTACAAAAATTCAAAGCTCGGTAGAGTCTTCAGGATGGCAAAAAAAATCTAGTTTTTTTACCTTTTTCGCAATTCGTGTAAAATTACGCAAATTTTGATGCCTCTTGCGATTGTATAGCTCAAAAAAAAAATTCTCATACATGGACGGGACACCCTATTGTATTGTACTATTGTTCCCCAGAAGGGTGTCAAATGTCCTATTGTACTCTTGACGTATGCCTGATACATCAGAATTTTTACGGTCTTAGGAACGGAATCACGGAAATCGTGCTCTTGGAACGGTTCTAAAAAATAGACGACAAGAAGTTTCGCTTATTCTCTGCGAAGGGGGTGTTAAACCAGGTAAACACGGCAGGGAAACTGATGCAAAGGGTTTAATTAATTTGCCAGACCAATCCCACCCCTGCCCGCTTCCAGATAGCTCGATCGGCGAATATTTGCTTCTGCTGAGGTCAAGGGTTGCAACCCCGCAACGGTTTTTGGATATCAAAGTTTATTAGAACAGTCAATATTTTAAATTAGCAAAGCGATTGAGACTGTTAACGGAAATTCAAAAATAAAATTTTAATACAATTAACACGCGGCATTTGGAAGCAAATCAAACACTAAAACAATTTTATGTTTTTATTCATTTATCAATTAGTCGCTGGACATGAAGTCAATTAGAACGTTAATAGGCTTGATCATTGACGTATTATAATATAGACACGTTAAGGTACAGATACACATGCTTATTAGTGGCATGCTAATGAGCATGCCCTAACAACTGTATATACTTGCTCATTACTAGCATGCTTATTAGTGGCATGCTCAAAGCTAACAATCAAACACACATGCTTATTAGTGGCATGCTCTTGTCATAGAATAGAGACGCTCTTGTTCAATATGGAAACTTTGCAAACTGAAAAAGAAAATTCAAGTGAACCAATAAATCAAAACAGTTCCAGAGTTTCCATCCGCACATTTTTGATTTTAGTTTTTATAATTTTTATTGTAAGATTTGAATTTATTTTTACACAACGGTGACATAAGTTACTGTAATGATAGTCTAACGTTTTACAAAAAATAAATAAGAAATATTGAAAAAAAAATACAATCTTTGATGTCGCATATCTCCATAACTATTGATATTAGATCATGATAGCTTGAACATTTTCGATTTACAAACAAGGCAAGGTTATTAATGTTTTCCAAATAACCTGGTATATACCGCGTGCGCAGCTTCCGTTACAGTAAAATTTAACCCTTAATGCATCAAAAGAAGCACAAATTCAAAAAATTTGCAGTAATGAATTAAATATAATACTTTTGGACAGAACTACGTCCAATTGAGCTATGGAAATAGCCGGTCTCCCGCGACGGGGATCGAACCACCGACCGCTGTATCGGCAGACCAACAAGCTGCTCAATATCTGCAGCGCAAAAGCTATCAGAGCGCAGAGGGTTGCAGACGCCTCCCCTAATATTAGCCGCAGTATTAATTTCGTAATTACTCCAACAGCAAACAGCGCACCGCAGCGAGGGGGTTAATTGTTTGCCCTTAACCCCGCATTAGCTCCAAAGGGTTAATCGTCCGCCAGCGCTAGGGTCGTGCCGGGGTGACCACACGCGACGGTGGATGGCTTTCATCTTCTCCGAGCAGATGTATCAAATATACGAAGACCCCATGGCGAGAAGTCGTTAAATTAACATTTTTGTCAAAAATGAATTAATAAGCCGTTTAAACTACTTAAACTGATCGACGTATATGCCCCATCAAGGTCATCAAGACACAGTGCATTATTCTATTATAGTGGAAAGCAGTGGCGGCTGACATTTTTGCTGATAGTATAACTGTGTATAGGACAAAGCTGATACAATTCTTTACATCTCAACGAAATGGAAATGGAAAATAATTTTTTCTGTATTATTATTTTATCTGTCTTATGTTTTTCTGTATTATTATTATTATTATTATTATTACCTTTAAACTATTGTTATTGTAACTTGTCTTATGTTATTTTTTTTAAATTTTATTCTGTATTGTAAATGTTATTTGTAAAAGCCTATAAGGGCGTTTAATAAATAAATAAATATACTAAATATTGTACGCCATTTGCATTGGAAATAAGTTCAGAACTTAAAAATAATTAGAACATGTTCAAATCATAGGGATGAACGTGTTAACTACACTTTTTTTATAAAAATCAAATCAGTTACTAATAGGAGGAACATGTTCATGCCATCATTCTGAAATTAACACGCCTTTTAATTTGATTAGAATATTTATGGTTACTATAAATTTTACTCTGGCAGTACTGTCATATATTTGCTTTTATATGAAGACTATTATAATATGTACTTATATATTATTTTTCAATAATTTTAAATTGTACATATCATGTTTTGTATTATTAATTAACATGCCAGGTATTTTGTAATTTTGGATAATGGATGGTAAAAATGGATAGATTTTGAAGGGTTATTTGATGTTCGTGTTTTACCTATTTTAAAAAGGTGTTGTTCTATTAAAAACGAGTTCCAAAGGCGAAAAAATGGTTGTTAACTATATTTTTTGGGAATATTTTTATATTTTGTGCATAAATGCGTTTTTTTTACTTTGTAAATACTTTTTTGATATTTTAGTGACATAAAACAATAAAAGTTAATCTTGAATTAGCAATAAAACATATTTTTCAAAGGCGAAATGCAAATGTCTAATTATCTCAAAATGATTTGAATGCTAGTTAACAACTTCTTGCTATGACCTTCATATATGAATGGGGAAGGCGAAATAAACTTATGTATAATCAAGATATTGTCACATGTCGTGGCTGCGGGAGGAATTAATGAAATAGCTGGAATTATTAATTACTGATTAATTGATTAACCTGTCGGGTGCCGGAGCGCACATCTGCGCTCCCTAGACACGTATGCGAATTCGGCCTATTTTACCTGCGTTTATGGGTTTTTAAAGCTTATGATTCGTTGTATCTCAAGTTTTTGAATGAATGAACACAATGACAATTTGTCAAGTAACCTCATTTTCCGCGCAAACAGGACAAAAAATCATTCCAAATGTCGTCTTCGAAACGCGCATTAATTGTGTTATTTATCTGTTAAAAAGTGTTATTTTTAAATAAAAAAGTATTAAAATTTTTATATTCATTGATATATTTAGAACGAAAATATTGAATACAATATCTATAGTGTTATTGCTTCCACGGTTTTATTCGATAAACATGTGCGTACATTTCTGACAGGAAATTTCGTTACTTATTTTCATAATAAATGAATAAGTAATTATTGTTTAAGTAATTATTAAAGTCTGAATATTGAGAAACCAGAAACTGCAACTTGTTAGCGATTATTGTTTCTATATGAATATAACCATCACAAAAATGTGTCCAAAAACAGAAATCGCGCTCGAAATTGTGCGGCGTACGACCGGATAACCAAACGTACAAAGTCACACAATACTTTTGACTTAACGCTAGTATTTAAATTAAACAATTTCGTAAATTTACCACCCGTAAATGTGACTTAGAACAAATTCAAAATATTCTTATGTTTAATGTTTCCTAGTGTTCGGTTACATCTTTCACTACAGGTTGTAAAATTTAAATATATACAAATTCCAAAAAATTTACAGACGTATTATTCTATCATGGGTGGAAATGGTGAACGTTACATCACCTAGAGGTTTCCGTACCTACTTTCTCATAAAAAAAATACAATTTCGTCTCCGTGAGACATCTATTATATATCTTGACTAATGATGTTCCTGTGACTTCTTTCTTCTTCTTCTACATTTATTAGATCCTTGATTTGTGTCGACAGTTCAGTCCTGGTCTTGTGACGAGGACGTCCAGCTCTCTCTCCATCTCTCTGGTGGTTTCCCTAGTGGCCACGCCCCTGGGAAGTCTTGTCTGCTCCATTTTCTCTACATGGAGGGATCCAGAAACGTCTTCTCCATCGTACAGTGTCTTGTAGTATTATATTCTAAAAAATTTGGACAAACTTAAAATATTCGGGACATTTATACGAGTTGTTCGTGGGAGATACTGTCGAGTACTTCCCCCGAATCGATGAAGATACCTGTACAATTACTTGATTTGTTCAATTTATTTTACATGACGGTGAATGTTTTGCGGTTGCAGCTAGCTTGTGTGCGTGTTCCCCCAGCCTAGTGGGTTCTCATTTATTGTAGAGCTGTCTTTCCTTTTTGTGATTGAGTTTGGTCTCTTTTGACTACTTATTCTATATTATTATTTACTTGACTGTATTGTATTATTAATTGATTAGCTAAATAATATATTACCTTTCTCATTGTCTAATAAATTAGATTACCAACCTATATGATTGTAAGTGGTTATCCCTCATCACACACAAGAATCGTAATTCTTTTTGGTGAGGTATATACATACAAAAAAAAATGAATTGTAAATATTTTCAATCTTTGTAATAAAATATTATATATATTATTAATTAAATAAATAAAAATAAAAAATGTTGGAAGAAGGACATGTCCGACCTTTGGTTGAAGGGTGGTGACCCTAGCTGCGAGGGGCTGCCGTATTTGTACCTCGATAATTTAGATAATTTCTCCATCAAACATCTCCCATTACCACCAAAAACAATATAATTTTTGTATTTGAATAACTGGTTCACTTTAGCATCTCTTCATTTGCTAACTAACTAACTAACTTACCATCACGCCGTTTCCCCGTGGGAAGAGAAGATAGAGCGCCATACTCTTCTGTCCTGACATACAACTTTCGCTTCATCTACCTTCATACATCTTCGCATGCAAGCTCGACGGTTGTTGAGGCTTCTAACAGGACCATCTTCCAGTATCCGGTTAATCTGGTTGTGCCACGTCTTCCGTGGTCGCCCTCTCTTTCTGCCGCCGTCAACACTTGCATTATATAATATCTCTCTTACCATTCTTTCCTCATTCATTCGCTCATCATGCCCAAACCACCTGAGCGACCCTATTTTTATTATATGTATTATGCTACGATCAGCTTTACATTTATTCCTAATATCTTCATTCTTTACTCTATCATAGATGGATTTGCCACACATACGTCTAAGGGACCTCTTCTCCACTGCATTCAATCAACTTTCGTTCCTCTTCTGCCAGCCCCAGGCTTCACTTCCATACATTAGTGTCGGTACCAGAACTCCATTATTTACCGCTAGTTTTGCCTCGGTAGAAATATTTCTATTAGAAATTATTGCATTCAAAGCACCGTTCACCCTATTCCCGGCAGTCACTCTACTCTCTATATCTTTCTCAACATTCCGTCTTCTATCGAACATACTTCCCAAGTACACAAACTCATCTACTTGTTCCAAACATTCATTGCCTACTAGTATTTCACACGTTGTCTTACTTTCCTCCTTCTCGAATACCATCACTTATGACTTCTTTACATTCATAATAAGGTCACTTTCCTTGCACATCCTGCTTACTAGATTAATCATTTGCTAATCGTTAAAATATTTGGACCAGTAATTATAGCCAGACAGCATTCAAGAGAATGTGCGCAAAAATATGTGTGTTGTTACGATGCAAAAATGAACACAATAAGTTTTTCTAGTAAGTAACCTTTTTTAAACTAAAAAATATATATTTATTTGGAATATCATATTGAGGCTTGCAATACGGGCTTGCCAGGCAACTTTCCCCCGCTTTCTTCTTACCGGACAAAGCTAGGGAATGGCCTTTTGACGACTGTGGTCGACCTATAGCGATCAATAACAATAATATTGAAATAGTAGATGAATATAGAGTGTAACAGAGTCAGTCCACAATACTTTACGTAGATTCCTACCCTGATTATTCGTCGAAAATATTCAAGCAAACATGACCTAGGTAATATCAATAGATATCAATGGAGTTATGCGATATCAAAGTTTGCATTTTTTTCAATATTTCTGACTTATTTTTTACAAAATATCAAAGTATCATTTTAATAACTTATATCGAATACGAAAAATTCATTTGTTATAATAATTTAATAAAACAATAAAAACCCTAAAAAAATTCCAGTTGGAATTTGAAGGTTTATATCATTTTATTCAACTAGTATTAAAGGGAATGAAATTTTCATATAAGATATTATTTACTGTAATTATAGTCTAACGTTTCGCAAAAAATAAGTCAGAAATATTGAAAAAAATACGCAAACTATGATGTCGCATATCTCCTTAAGTATTGATATTAGATCATGGTTGCTTGAACATTTTCGACTCATAATCATGGCAGAAATATAGTCCTGCGAGATTACTAATGTTTTTCAAATAACCCTGTGTATCTGAGACACAAGATGAAAATGAACAAAGAAAACCGAACAGCTGAATTGCCAAGACGAGTAGGAATGAGCTGGGCTGCTTTTGGCAAACTCAAACATATCTTAGAGAACAAAGAGATCCCAATTAGCCTAAAAAGAAAAACCTTTGAATCGTGCATACTGCCAGTGATGACGTATGGAGTGGAGACAGTGGCCCTTACAAAGAAAAGTGTAGAAAAGCTCAAATACACGCAACTATCATGGAGAGATCCATGCTTGGAGTAAGTCTAAGAGATTAGATATGACGAAATTAGGCGCAGAACTAGAGTAGTGGATATCATGGACTGTCTAGTGAACCTAAAATGGCAATGAGCGGGGCATGTTGCAAGGCAGGATGCTGCAAGATGGACTCCCAAAGTTCTGAAGTGGAGACCTTGGGAGAATAAAAGAGGCGTCGGAAGACCTCAAAAGAGATGGGCCGACGATATAGCCGCTGTGGGGAGAAATAAATGGCTACAATTAGCAAATAATAAGGAAGAATGTAAGAGTATGGAAGAGGCCTTTATCCAGCAGTGGAGAGAGGAGAAAAGAAGAACTAGCGATCGGAAGTTTCGTTCGGGATGGGAGAGGATTTCCTGTTAATGGTATGATAAGCTGAAACGATAGAGGGGATATAATAAAGAAATAATAAAGAAATAACAGCTGAGGTTTGGTCATGTGGAACTAAAGAACGAGGAGAGCGTGGCAAATGAAATATATGAGGCGAGAATTAAATACTTCTAAAGACTATGGATGGCCCGTTTAACAGCTTCAACAACCAAAGAGCGTGTGTGTGAAGATGTATGAATGTGGTCCAAGCAAGCGGTGTGCCAGGACAGGCGAGTGTTGCGTTCTATCCTCTACGCCACCTCTGCAGAAAAGTGGCATGATAGTGAAGTTATATAAAAATGTTATTTCGTTTGTTCCTTATGCAATGCGACGCTCGTTAACCAAGTTTTGTATATAAAACCCAAAACAGACGTACTTGACCAGTGGTGGTATTTTAGCCCGTGACTAGTGATGGGTCCGCTCTGTACTAACTACTACAGTGTAGTACAACAATACATTGAAGTGTACACTTCACACCTTTTTAAGTGTAGTGCACACCACAAACCACACACACTTCAAAGTTATTGAAAGTACGAGTACATACTTCAATTCGAAACAACCCCCTCCCCCATGGATTGAAAAATTTTGGGACCGAATGAAGAAATCTCTGGAAACTGAAACAAATCCTTTCAAATTTTCTAGTAGTACACTTTTCAAGAAGCACTTCTTGTAGGTCATTACAATTTTATAGTACTACAATTAGTTCACTTCATTAGTACTATAATTAGATCACTTCACGTAGTTTTTACTACAAATGTAGTGTACACTTCAAACTGGTGAACGTGTGTGTGTTGTAGTCTTCATTTTTATATGTAGTTTTTCCCTTCGCTGACACACTAGCCGTTATTTGATTTGTATCTGATTATGTCCATGATTGATAACTGATTTTTCGCAATTTGACGGAAACCATTGGTATTGGACAATAGTTACCGGTCATCGACACAAATCTCAAATAACTTAATAACTGTATACGTGTAACCAGTTTAAATAACGGTTTAATGATCACTGGGCACCTCCGCTCCTCGATATAAATGTATTTTATATTGAATGAGTGTTTTGGGCAGGTTTCTTAAGAAAATCTATGCAAAATTTGGTTCGACCAAAGGGTGTAGGATGTGGCCAGGCAGACTGTATGTGGAAATGTGTGTTTACTTGAGTCGTAGTAGTGTGGCGGTGTCCAATCCCGCGCCATGTACTTATCGTCTGACCCAGCGTAGTTTGTTTATGTTAACATAATTAAAACAACCGCGTAATCATACTGTAACAAAGGCGTGGAGCTAGGGAGCGACAGTACACCATTCGAGTGTCTGCCATAATATCAAGCAAACTTTGTTTAATACTTACATATTACACTTTCATGTGCTCCCGGAACTTAACAATTCAACTAATCGGTTTTCCATTCCGTGCATTTTGAACCTTCCCTGAGGTAGAGATAAAAATTTGTCTTTCTAAAACAGAAGAGGCAAAGTTCAAAGCCTTGCCGCTCACCCGCAGTTTTCTTTATTTTTCCAGATGCCTCCGCGCTGCAGTGGAACCAGCCGGCGCCGCTCTACCTCCAGAAGAGCCTGAACTACTGCCCAGATGGTCCGAGAGCAGCGGACAGTTTCGAAAGCTATCCCAAAATAATCCGAAGCCACATGCTCCAAGCCTCGCACGGGTACCAGATCAAGACGCAGAGCCAAAACGATGGCGGCAGACAGGAGCTCTTCCAGACCGGGTACGAAATCAAGAGGAACATCATAGCCGAGAAGACCGTCAGCCTGAAGATCCAGGAGACGCTGACGTACGATGCCTCCGCCATCGGCGTCCCGCAGATACTCGTGCCGAGCTTCTCCAACGCGGACATGATAGCCAAGGCCCCGCCCGGCTGCAGCGGGAGCTACTACGCCAAGTACGAGGCCGGCGGCGGCAAGGAGTCCGCCTACCACCACGAGTACTTCTCCAAGAACTGCGCCGGCTACTCCTCGGCCGGGCAGGACGCCCAGAGGTTCGAGGCGGACAAGTGCGACCTCTACCACTACGGCAGGGGCGGACATGCCGAAGCGAAGAGCGCCTACGCGAACTTTGCCGGAGGAACAGACGGCTCGCGGAAGGATGGCGCGGACGCCAGGTACGGCGAGGGCGTCCGAGACTCGAGCCAAAAGCACGGGCTGAAAGACGCCATCACCAGCTCCGAGGGCGTCTCGTACGACCTGAGCGGCCATGCCGGGGCCAAGCCGGACGCCTCCAGGAGCCACGTCCTGGCCAGCCCCGGGAACTCGTGCATCGTGTCCAGCACGGACGCCGGGAGCGGCCTGAGGTTCGGCGACTCCGGCGCGGCGCTGAGGACCGACCTTGGAGCGGCGAGCACCAAGGCCGGCTGGACCGCCAAACCAGGTACAGCAACATCGTGAAAATGATTGTTAATTAAAGAGAGTAGCTTGTTTGTCTTGCGGTTAGGACTCTCGCCTCGTGATCCAAAGGTCGCGGGTTCGAATCTCACTCCAGACAAGCAAGTTAGTCCTATTTTCATAGCACAAGCGTTTAGATTAATTTGAAAATAGTAAGAATATTGATGTGACACGAATTCAGTGTTCGCATCTCTAATTTTTGAAAAAAAAAATTAACATAATAATTAACTTAATGTTTGTTAATTTGTTTTCTCTTTCAACTCGTACGAAGCACAGCATCCGCTGCTATACACTTCTGCTATTTATTTATTTGTTTATTGTCTTACTTGAATTAACTTTCTTCTTTCTCCGTATGTATTCCTCTTTACTACACTGATTTAATTATTTTTATTCTTTTATTTTGTACTTCTACTTAGAAACATTGTAAATGACGCTTGTAGGTATCTAATTCTTATATTTATGTATTTTTACTCATAAACACTGCATCTGATATGAATGTATCTACCATGAAATATGTATGTAATTATGTTTGTTTTAATAATAAAGATGGTTCCTTCGACGGGAACAGTGAATGGTTTGTTTCTGCGGCCCTGCCCCCGTAAAGGTTTATACGACCTGAACGGGGGAGCGGGGACTCGCAATTTAGTTGAAAAAAATGTCAACCTGTCGATGATTGAGTAGGACCGATATGGAAGCTTTTGCTCTGTTGGGTATCATTCACTGTTAATTAACATTTGGGTGACCCGTTGGGAAATCCTGAGGGGTCCTGATGTACTCTCGACCATGCTGTCCTGCTTCGGTCTTTCTTTGTATTCTATTAATAATTTTGCTTGCAATTTCACTTTGCTTGTTTATTGCTACTATTTTTCTTTTTACATTCTTGTTAATTTTATTGTGTTTTCTATCGTTATTTTCCATTTTATTTGCACTACCATGCTATCTTTCTGTTTTGTGTCATGTATTGTCAATTGTTACGTTGTTTCTCCTGAATCATTGTCTGTGGAATCGGTGGTTTTAGCCTCTTCTGACACAAGTGCTACATGTATTTATTTTTGTGTTGTCCCTTTCCCTCCAAGGAGGGGTGTTGATTTATTTTTGTCCCGTGCGATATCTCCTCGGGTGTTCTTATGTTGTATTTTTTAGGTTGTAGATGTTCTTTTGTTGTACTTTTGTAAAACTCCTTTAAAAAAAATAAAGACTTTTTCGCATGGGACATTGAAGGCTTTGCGCGACCGATTCGCCCGGTCTAGGCTCTTGTGTTGCTGGGACGCAAGGCCGGGCGGAGAGGACGCTTTAGCATAAAATAACGCCTACCAGGCGGCGAACGCGTAGGGCCGATATGGACGCTTCGGCGCATAAAACAGCCCTGGGTATGTGGTGCGTCACCTTCAATGTTAACTAACATAAACCATAGATGCCTCGCAGAGACGAAACTATTTATGTGTATTAAAATCGGTAACTGGCTAGGGCTGCAAGTGGCATGTTCAGGCGGTCTCGCCTGCGACGAATCAAAAAAACGTTTGCTTTTTCAAAAAAGTCAAAATACTAATGTTTTATCGATTATCGGCCTAAAATATTCAAAAGTTTTCAAACTATGCAACTTTGACAGCCGCGTTGAATGTCTAATGAATGAATGTTTTTTTCTGTTTTTACAACGACCTGACAGTTAAGTCGTAAGGGAATAAACATGCGGAGGTGCTCGACATTTTTGCTGATAGTATAACTGTGTATAGGAATAAATTGAAACAGTGCTTTACGTCTTAACTAAATGGTAATGCATAAATAAATTTTTCTTTTTCTTCTTCCTGCTTAAACTTCTCTTTTCAATTTACTCAAATCTATTTTATTTACTTGAATTTTTATAACTGCATATCTGTCTTATGTAATTTTTTTATTTTATATTTTTAAAAGCCCATAAGGGCGTTGAGAGATATTTTAATGGTTTTCTGGATACTGCAGTATAGGAAACAGAACTTTTTTTTTTTTAAACGATATATTTAACAAATTGTCAAAAAATATTAATGTCTGAATAGCACCACTTTTTCTTCAAACTGTATAAATCAATTTGTATAAAATATTTGGTCTGCATTTCAAAGTATACCAGATTAATTGTACCAAAGATAACTCTATTGCATGAAAACTAAAATAGTGTTTCGGGGTTATAATTTTTTTTATATTATAACAATATATTTGTTCATATTTTTTTAAAGAAATACTTGAAGAGTAAATGGATCTATCATAATAAAATTGAATAAAAGCCTATTTAGATACGGGTTTTGCAAAATGATTTAATAAGTTTACGTTAAATTTAGCAAAATCGAGAGCAAATACGAAAATCGTGTACTGGGGCCTCTTAAATAAATAAATAAATAAATAACAAGTAATTTCTCGAATACCACTTTTAATCGTTTTTGGTATGGTGGTAAACAAAATCTTTCTTTAAAAAACGATCGAAACATTCGTGAACTCGCATGCAAGCAGAATCTGACAGCTGACAAGAATTCAATAACAACACGTTTCGCTGCTTGCTGCTTGTGCAAATTCATACCACCCTGTCTAGGTATTGCTATTGAGGATGATAATTATTGAGGTATTCCGCTTTGCTGTAGGAGCAGCGGTCTCCAGCAGCAGCCGCCAGGAGGTGCTGGTGTCGTCCACCAGCAGCAGGTGCGACTCCGAGCAGCCCAGGGAGCTGGTCTCCACCACGGGCCCAGGTTCTGTACCAACACAACTGACTTGCATACTCTTACCCCCTAATTGTCGCTCACAAAACTATATCTAAAGTGAAGGCATTTATTGGAAACTAACACTTTAAATAATTATGTACACGCGTAAGAAATTATACTACTTTGGCACACGCAATAAAACAATATTAAAGCAAAAACTATACAAATGTGAAAATATGCATTACCACGATCATGGCGACTTCCTCTGAGGTTTTTCGATTGACGTCTTCGTCTCCATTATAAAAGAGCTATTTCCAGACATTTCCAAAGTGATGACATTTTGTCAAGCGCAGCTGAATGCAGTCAAACATCGACAATAACATGAATTACAGAATTCTGTACGACAAACCCCTTTTTGACATGTAGATTACACTGTCAAAATCGTAATTCAATGAACAGTTGTAATTTTCAATTCAATGACGAATTATACGTCAGCTTTCGATTGGTACTCGATTCAAGATGGTTGCACCTCTATACCTATAAAACTCAATGTCTGTCTGTCTGTTCTCTACACCGTTTGTCCGATCTGACTCAAATTTGGCAAATTTATTCTTTTGGACCCGGCGGGTAAAATGGGTTACAATTTACCGCCCCTGATATAATTTCTGTGCAGTCTGTTCCGTTTGACAGATCTGACCCAAATTTTGCATACTTATTCTTTAAAACCTGGCGGATAACAGCGGTGACATTTTCCCCCTCACCCTTTATCCCTGCCCCGCAACTGATGTATTTTCTGTGCGAGTCTGTACCGTTCGACCGATCTGACTCAAATTTTGCATACTTATTCTTTAGGACCCAGCGGGTAACACAAACCCCCATAGGGAATGGGAATGGGAGGGAATGGGAGGGAATGGGAGGGAATGGGAGGGAATGGGAGGGAATGGGAGGGAATGGGAGGGAGGAATGTCACATAGTGACATTCCTCCCTCCCATTGTAGACGTGTAGACGATATCGTATCCCAAATCGCCTCAGCAGACGGTCACCTGTAAGGTCGACCACTTGCTCTGTATGACTAATGCATAAATATATATTTCTCTCTTACTTGCACTACCATAGGCTCCATATAAAAGAAGAAGACAGATATCCTTTTAACAAACAGACCATCAACAGGTCATTAATGACCATGAAATTTCATTATTTATTATTCAACTTGTATTAAAAAGCGAATTAATTTTTCTTAATCGATATGAGTTACTGTGATGATTATTCCCGATTTTTATTGAAAAGTTTCATCGTTCATAAAATAAATAGAAGGGGGCCCTTTATAAAAAAATCCCTGCGTGATGCCATAGAGGCTTGATTTTCGAACAGTTTAAGACTTGGCGCATGTGAATCGGATTACAGTTCTTTTAATATGTTGTCAACCAGGTTGAAAAACGTAGTTTTGAGAAAAACGCATTAAAATTTGCTGAATTATAATTCAACATACATTTTTTTTGTCCCTTTTTTTGTTTTTCACCGTTAATCAGCTATACCTGAACCAGAGTGTAAGTCAGAGGATTACCTGACAAAATAATGGGTCATCTATTTATTTCCAAGAAACAATTCTGGATTGAAAGTTGTCTGCAAGCAGCTCTTACAATGTGTGACGTCACGAGTGCCCGCTATCTATAAACTAAACACCACGTGTGGTAGCTTCCTTATTTCAGGTCAAACTATATTTTTCTATCAATTACAACATTGTTCTTCAAGGCATCATCATCAGTCCTTAAAATTATATGTCTGACGGTTTTTCAATGTAATATTTTATACATAAACATCTGCAAGCATCTTGAAATTGCTCATGACGTCAAGGTATAATAAATTACCTTTTTAATAGTAAATTCAATTATCCTGGAATATGGACCTGATTTTGGTTATAAATGAAATTTATGAATCATTTAAATGATAATTTTTGAGTATATTTGTCATCGGAGTATGATATCAAGATTTTGTATAAGAATGTGCAAATTAAGTTTGCCAGTTATAATATATCAGTAATAAATAAATTGTAATGTAAAATCACCTGATATTTTCTTTTATTTTTCACAGTATTTCCACATCACCACAGTGCTAATTAATTTTATTTAACATCTATTGATAATTATTATATTTTTGAGCTTATTGCTTGTAGGTACACATAAAAACAACATTAGAACCCACAATTCTTTCTTCTTTATCTATCGCTGGTTAGTCGGAATGCTACTGGAGCTTCGGTACTGGATACATTCTACTAGGAAGTATGGGATCCAGGACTGAGTTCACGTTGCACTTATGCATTACAGCTGCGCATCTGCCACTCGGCGCGGTCGTGCGCTTCGAACGGTTTCACATGAACCGCTGTGTCTCCGTCAATTTTACAAATTTCTTTGATGAAATGACAATTTTTACCGTGGTTTGGGGCTTGAATAGGTCTTTGCTTCTTTAAAAGCGCACATAAAAAACCTTTTATACACGCTTTTAAAGAATACGTAGGTCAATGTAATATTTTCTGTATTGGCAACATTTGTCGGTTGGCCATCTTGTCTCATCTATGGTGTGTACCTAGTTTGTGTAGTACGCAATAAATTCATTGATAATTACTAAAACCTATCGCTTTACTTATTTAATCGATTAAAAATAAAAAGTACATTGTGGGTGTGTGTGTCAGGGGGCGGAGTCCCGGGGGCGCGGCGCGGCGCGCTGCAGCTGTGGCAGTTCCTGGTGGCGCTGCTGGACGAGCCCTCCTCCGCGGGCGGCTGCATCGCCTGGACCGGCCGCGGCCTCGAGTTCAAGCTGCTGGAGCCCGAGGAGGTGAGGAGGAGCCCCCGCTTTAGCATTAAAAAAAAGCAAGTGCGGGAGCTTCCGATCCCGCTCCCGCGCGCTACCGATTTTTTTCTTTTTTAATATTTATAGAAAGAAATCCTTACGATTTTTCAATTAGGCTAGGCCTGTTTTAGAAAAAAACGCCTCTCATTTTAGTGTATTTTCTGTGCTTTAAGGTAAAATATTATAAAAAGTGTAAAAGAGCAAAGAGCAAAAGCAATCACAATTGAACACCCCGTGGCAAGAAGTTGTTAACTAACATACAAGTCATTGGAATGATTTTTTGTCCTGTTTGCGCGGAAAATGAGGTTACTTGACAAATTGTCATTGTGTTCATTCATTCAAAAACTTGAGATACAACGAATCATAAGCTTTAAAAACCCATAAACGCAGGTAAAATAGGCTGAATTCGCATACGTGTCTAGGGAGCGCAGATGTGCGCTCCGGCACCCGACAGGTTAATCAATTAATCAGTAATTAATAAATCCGTTGTTGAATTCCAGCTATTTCATTAATTCCTCCCGCAGCCACGACATGTGACAATATCTTGATTATACATAAGTTTATTTCGCCTTCCCCATTCATATATGAAGGTCATAGCAAGAAGTTGTTAACTAACATTCAAATCATTTTGAGATAATTAGACATTTGCATTTCGCCTTTGAAAAATATGTTTTATTGCTAATTCAAGAATAATTTTTATTGATTTATGTCACTAATATATCAAAAACGTATTTACAAAGTAAAAAATCGCATTTGTGCACAAAAAAAGGAATATACTAATTTTCTCTAAAAAAATGTAGTTAACAAACCATTTTTCGCCTCTGGAAGTCATTTTTAATAGAATAACACATTTTTAAAATTGGTAAAACACGAACATCAAACAATCCTTCAAATGCTATCCGTTTTTACCATCCATTATCTAAAATTACAAAGCACCTGGCATGTTAATTAATAATACGTGGTATGTACCATTTAAAATCATTGAAAAATAATAAATAAGTACATATTATAATAATTTCAAAAAAAACCCAAATATATGACAGTACTGCCAGAGTAAAATTTATATAAACCATAAATATTCTAATCAAATTAAAAGGCGTGTTCATTTCAGAATGATGGCATGAACATGTTATTATTGAATGTAACATGTTCTTCCCATTAGTAACTGATTTGATTTTTATGAAAAAATGTATTTAACATGTTCATCCCTATGATTTGAACATGTTCTAATTATTTTTAAGTTCTGAACTTATTTCCAATGGAAAGAGCGTACATTATTTAGTTTAGAGGGCTAATTAACTAATTTTTGACAAAAATGTTAGTTTACAACTTCTTGCAATGGGGTCTTCAATTATAATAATTTCGTATTATCATAATAATTTCGATTATTTTCGATAATTATAATAATTTCGTTCAATTATAACAATGACTGTTCGGCATTCTATATAGGTAAAACAGCGCGTAACTTTAATATTAGAGTGAAGTCTTAAAAACAATAATTTTTCCGAGTTCGCGAACCATCTTTTAGAAACAGGCCACACCTTTATTAAGGAAAACGGCATCGAAATTCTACATATAAATAATAGAGGCCTTAAGATTAGATAACTTAGAGATACCAGAATTAAAAACGAGCCTCAACACTAAAGCCAACATTATTAAAATCAGATACATTTCATGAATAGCCCGCTACTAGATATATTTCCCGTTTCGGCGTCCACCCCTCAATTACCCCCACCTTAGCTGTAACCATACCCCCAATAAAAAAATAAAATTTATAAAATTAAAAATTTGTAATTGTAATTGTAATTGTAATTGTAAAATTTATAAAGAAAAATTTTCATCTTATACATATTATATGGTAGGTATTCAAACGAACAAATTTTTTTTCTTCAAAGTGATATATTTTGATTGAATTCACTTTTTATTATGTGGACTTGTAACGTTTTCGAAATACATGAAGTGGAGGACAATTTTATATGAGTTTCTATTGAAATAAAATACATCATTAGTGGAACGGACAGGGTTGAGCCATGTAAAAAATGAGAACATAATATGACCACTGTGAGCGGCGCGTGTCCAAAACAAATCAGCCGCTACATACAGAAAATTGCATTGGAGACGAGGTGTGTATGCCGCCACTGAAAATTGGGTTGCCGATCGGAGCGCGCGCAAGTCAGTGCCCGGACTGGAGGGGGGCCGCCCGCGCACGCTGCTTCCAACTAGCTGTAGAACAACATCGTCCGGACACTAGCCCTGAGATTGGCCCTTTGTTAAATGAATATGAAAAATGCGGCCTGTTTGGCCGCCGATGTTATTTCCAGCTACAAGTGTCGATACAAATATGTGTGGAATTTGTATATGTTATGAAAATGTTTTAAAAATATGTTGATGCCTTGTAAGAAGCAGCGCTTGGCGCCCTTTTTGTATGCAATATTGTCATGTGCATTATGTTGAATCTCTGATGAGAAAAATGTATTGGAATTTTATGAATTTTTATGAATAAAATGGAAATAAATAATTTTTTATTTGGCACCTATTGGTGCGTGGACAGAGGTTAGAAGTTTGAGGCTTCCGCGATGTAACGCCCCAAATAAAGTATGTGTGTGGCACGCGGTACCCGCGATGTTCGCCAACACTAAATGGGCATGAGTGTGGCACGCAATATTCGCCAACACGGGAGACGAGTTTCGCTGCAGAGGGTCTCGTCTCTTTCTTTCCGCCGTAGAATCCGCCGACGGGCAATTAAATGTTTTTGAATATGAGAGATTTTACAAGCTTACCTGACCGGCTATAACTTCTAACGCCAAGTACTCAAATTCCGAGCCCCCGTCTGAGATGCGTATATGGGATACCCTCCACGGGGGCCCGAAGGCCTGAACCGGGCGCCATCGTGGAGATGGTCATCATGAAATAAATGAGTACTGGAAGACCGTGAGAAAATTTTTGTATTTTTCTCGATTTGGAAACGGTGTACGCCTGCTTTCGGGCCCACGTCGCGGTAAGCTCGCGCGCACGGCTCGCCGTGGAGAATATTACAAAGTCGAATTTTTAATCGACGATCAGAGCGGCTTACCGTGGACGAAATCCTGCTTACGCAGTGTCATTGCATTCCTTTACTGAATGCCTGTCTGGAAAATATATTTTTATATATGTGGAATGATATAGGCGCGCCTGAGAGTGGAATAAAAAATTGGTTTTTGGCGCTTTTTTTTTTTAATGCCTATAACTCAGTAAATATTTACCTGAAATATTTGGAATTACTGTTAAAATGAGCGCTTGCATGCGCATTTACATTTGTCATAGTAAAACTTGTAAAAATACTCTTTTTGATTTTTTATGAATTTTTGAAAATTTGAGCCGTTTGTGGCAAATTTAATTTTAGTTTTTTGGGCCTTGTATGACCCAGCTCGTCCAAACAACTGTGTTATTATCATCTGCTAGGTCTGTTATTACAAAATAACACAGTATTAGTCTCTTGGGAGCTAAAATGCATTTTTTGTGAATTAATTTGTATCTGCCATATGAAATCTGCCGCGCGGTGAAATTGCGCAACCGCGAATGACGTAGTTCACTGCTCGGCCTCTGGGAGCGCTGCGGCATCTTCCCAGAATTATGCAATCTCATTGGTTTTGGTAACTATGCGCATGCTATGACGCAATCTTGTGAAATTTTGAATTTGGTATAAATATAATGCATTTTTAAGCGAGTACCACAGTTACGCAACTCGCGTTGGTACGAGAATCGCTGTTTGGACAATCTTCTTGCTGCTTTTTATTTCTGACCCCTGCTCATCTACTTTGGACTCTGCTTTCTTGGATTTTTGTGACCACTGCTTTCTGACTTGGACTTCGCTTCGGATTTTTTCTTCGACTTAAATACGATAAAAGCACTACCTCGGCATATCCACGGAATACGAGCTTCACAGCAAATTCTGGTGGCGATCTCTGCCTCACCAGCGAAGATTACTGAGCCGCATAAAACAGGTGTTCCCATCCGGAACAATTAGGTTCAAAAATGTATATTTATAACAAGAAGAAACGTATGTGTACTACCTACTTGCAAACTTCGCCCACGGATTTGGACGGAATTTCCTAATTTACATAGTTTATATGCTGCAAGTAGGGAATGCAATCCCGAGTCGGGATTGCCCTTTCGGGATCCCAAATACTTTTGTGTTTTTTTTGTTTATAGAGCTGAATAGCAATTAACGACACTGACAATATCAGCAATTTTAATAAAATGTTCATTATTAATCATTGCATTAAAGCTTTTGTAGGCCTTTTTCCATGCATCAATCAGTCAATGTAGTAGAGTAAAAACTACTACTATTACTATGTTAGGTTGATAAAATACAGCAAATATTATTCAAAGCTATTTACATTATTTGAATGTGGCATGAACATAAGTTTTAAGTACTTACTAAAAGCTCTATAGACATACACAATTAAACATACAAAACATAAAAATGCTGATCAATCCCGATATCTCGTCCGATTTTTTGGTTCGGGATTGATCTCGTAAAATGCCTCGAGATGTCGCGGGATCGGGATTGCATTCCCTAGCTGCAAGCCTCTTAACGTAGATTTCTTTTATAGTTTCAGATTTATAATTTTCACAATTTAATATTTTTTCAATTGGTTGAGCAACCTTGTAGATTGACATTTAAAAAAAAGATTTTATTTGGTTGTATCTACTAATATATTAGTAGATACAAACAAATAACGTTTACACTGTCAGCTGTCACTGTCCGCTATTTCCAATCTGCTGTCATACGCGGCATGTAGTTCAAAAACATAGCAAGTCCGGGACTCGTAACGTTTTCGAACTACATTCATTTTTGCAATGCTCTAAAGTGCTTTAAAAACATACAAAAATTACAGATTTGTGTGTTTAGGTATTCAGAAAATGTTTGCATACTTAACTCGTTTTTGGAAAAAATGTGACTCACATACTCGGGCACGCCAGCGGGACTTACGCCTGACGCCCTGACGCGTGAACGAAAGTGGCACGTGAGCATGCGCAGTATCGACCTTCTTTAGCCCTTGCTTATTAGTGGCATGTGTGTATGCAGATTGCTAGTAACGAGCATGCCACTGTCATTCACCATGAGAAGGGGTATCTTTGGAGCACGTGTGAACAAGCTTGCTTATTATGAGCATGCTTATGTCATTCGCGGGCTTCGCGGCTAGTATTATCAATGCGATCTTCTCAGTCCGCGACAGATGAAACAAATATGGCGCGCTGGGGAGATGATAAAACATTACTTTTCGTGACTTATAGGAATCACGAATGTCTGCGGAATACTCGGTCACCGTTGTGTAAAAATAATGTAGCGATAAATAATGTTTATGAAACTTTATTAAAAGGCATGAATGATTCAAATCTTACAATAAAAATTATAAAAACTGAAATCAAAAATGTGCGGATGGAAACTCGGGAACTGTTTTGATTTATTGGTTAACTTGAATTTTCTATTTCAGTTTGAAAAGTTTCCATTTTGAACAAGAGCGTCTCTATTATACGACAAGAGCATGCCACTAATAAGCATGTGAGTTTGATTGTTAGCTTTGGGCATGCTTATTTATGAAATAGTCCAGAGAGGATTGAATATAAGCTTTGCCTTACAATATTTAAGGCTATTCACAACATGGCCCCTCAATACATATACATAACCGACTTCTGCATTCCATTCTCCGCAAATAATAGACAACTAACACTTCGCTCAGCATTAACATCTAATACAAATAGGTTAGCTGAAGTAAATCGCGTCCACAAAACTAATTTCGGTGATCGTGCTTTCGCGGTGGCTGGACCTAAGTTATAGAACAAACTACCTAATAAACTGAGACAAACAAACAGCTTACCACAGTTCAAAAAACAACTTAAGACGCATTTATTTAGACAATCCTATAAAAAACTTATAGAATCTGACCACAACAACGCTAGCTAATGTTTTCCACTCCTATTGTGCACTCCGCGAAAACATCTAATTCTTTCAGGCACTCCCAACTATTATAGTACTCAATTTTAATTCCATTTCTTGTATGCCACCTAGTGAATAAGTAATAGTAAATAAGTTTTTTCTTTTCTAGCAGTAAGTTGTTTTGTAAGATAATAATTTTTCTGTGTAAAGCGCCCTTGAGGTGAGTATTCGCGAAAACGGCGCTATATAAGTTATCCAATTATTATTTTTATTATTATTAATACGCATGCTAGTAATGAGCAAGTGTGTACAGTTAGGGCATGCTTATTAGTGGCATGCTAATGAGCATGCCACTAATAATCTTAAGTTGTCTGGTCTCGCCGGCAGGTGGCCCGGCGCTGGGGAGTGCAGAAGAACCGGCCCGCCATGAACTACGACAAGCTGAGCAGGTCGCTGCGGTACTACTACGAGAAGGGCATCATGCAGAAAGTCGCAGGTAACTGGTCATGCTATTTCAACCGGTGACGCAGTAACCGCTACTTGAGATTTGTATCTGATATTTTTTTAGCTGTATGTTTTCTTTACATGTTTTAAAAATCACTAGACCCACAAAGCGCCTGAAAAGACGCCTGTCTGCAGTTTCATTTTCACCGTTTATGTTACAATGTTACTACATTTCATCCATTGCATAACCAAAAGAGTTAAAAATAATTTAAAGCATATTTAGGGTACCTACATATGAATTAAATATTTCAATAATCTAAAAGGGAATATTAGAACTATACTTTATGCAAAGTTCAAGTTTGAGTTAAAGTTAAAGTTTTCTGCAGGCTCATTTTCACAATTAATTTTACAATGTTATTACATTTCATTTATCGCATAACCAGAAGAGAAAATAATAATTTTAAGCATATTTAGGGTACCTACATATGAATTAAATATTTCAATAATCTAAAAGGGAATATTAGAACTATACTTTATGCAAAGTTCAAGTTTGAGTTAAAGTTAAAGTTTTCTGCAGGCTCATTTTCACAATTAATGTTACAATGTTATTACATTTCATTTATCGCATAACCAGAAGAGATAATAATAATTTTAAGCATATTTAGGGTACCTACATATGAATTAAATATTTCAATAATCTAAAAGGGAATATTAGAACTATACTTTATGCAAAGTTCAAGTTTGAGTTAAAGTTAAAGTTTTCTGCAGGCTCATTTTCACAATTAATGTTACAATGTTATTACATTTCATTTATCGCATAACCAGAAGAGATAATAATAATTTTAAGCATATTTAGGGTACCTACATATGAATTAAATATTTCAATAATCTAAAAGGGAATATTAGAACTATACTTTATGCAAAGTTCAAGTTTGAGTTAAAGTTAAAGTTTTCTGCAGGCTCATTTTCACAATTAATGTTACAATGTTATTTATTACATTTCATTTATCGCATAACCAGAAGAGATAATAATAATTTTAAGCATATTTAGGGTACCTACATATGAATTAAATATTTCAATAATCTAAAAGGGAATATTAGAACTATACTTTATGCAAAGTTCAAGTTTGAGTTAAAGTTAAAGTTTTCTGCAGGCTCATTTTCACAATTAATGTTACAATGTTATTACATTTCATTTATCGCATAACCAGAAGAGATAATAATAATTTTAAGCATATTTAGAGTACCTACATATGAATTAAATATTTCAATAATCTAAAAGGGAATATTAGAACTTTATTTTATGCAGAGTTCAATAAGTGCGTAAAATCATTGAACAAGCGAGTGACGGATTAGTTATATTAACCTTAACATGTTTATTTTTAAATATTGTAATATGAATTAACTTAATATAATTATCATTAAATATTTCTGTGTGTATTTCTTTACATGAGGTAGGGGAAAGTGGGGGAATACAGCCACCTTAAGGTTTAATAGCATATAACTTTGTCATAATGTTTTTTTTCGTAAACAGGGTAAAGAAAATTCAAACAATATATATTTATGAATCATTTATTTTTAAAATTGTGTCAAAAAAACGAATAGGTTAGCTTAAATTTATTATATTCCAAAAATCTGTTTAGTGGCGTCATTCCCCCACCATGTGGGGTAATTTGGCCACTGGGTTGGGGTAATGAAGCCACTATATCCTTCTACAAATAGTTCGAACAAAAATAATGTATTTGTCATGTTCATAAAGAAATAAAACAAAATCTTGAACTTAATTTGAAATAACAACCTCGAGCAGAAATCATAAATATAATTATCAGGTTTATCTTGCCCCGAACACAAAGAATGAGCCCATTTTGCACATAAAATACGTCTAAACCACAATTCATTATCAATACCAAATTCCGTAAAAAATATACATTGGTTTTCAATATTTTCTGGATTTATGTCATTAAGCTCGTCATCATTTAGAAAATCTTTTAGATTTGGTTCGTCTTCTCCTGAAGTGCTAAAGGTTATTTTTCGTTTCATCCTCTTCGCCAACATTTTCTTAGCCTTTGATTCTTTCTGTTTTAGAGTTTTGACTTTTTTAGTTTTTTCTCTTTTTTCATTATTTCTATCAAAAGCTTTGTTTTTTTCTTTTCTTCTTTTTCTTCTAGTTGTGTCTTCATTGGAGTCGCTGTTAAGATACCAGAATGCTGTTTTCTAGTATTAGTGGAAGCACTTTGAGAGACTTTCGGAATAGGAGCAATTTCTTCTATCCCAAAATAAGAACAAGACTGAATATTTTGTGCTTGGGGATCGATATTATGTAGAGTTATAGTTACCGATAAGGGTAGATGTGGATGGAATAATTGCCTGCGGAATATTTCGCTCACCAAGAACAGTCCTATTTATTGGAGATGAAATATTATCATCTTGTTCTTCTTGAATAATTATTGGCATCTGATGTTGCGCTGGAGCAAAATCTTCGCTGGAGAATTTATTGACGTCTAATGGACTAATACCACATGTAGCAAATCCTTTCGAACCCTTATCTAAGGACGCAATTCTTGAATATGCTTTATTAAAAAGACCCGCCAAATCATATGGTGTTATCTTCTTGTGGGCAGATGATTTTAAGAACATGTCGCACTCTCTATTAAAAGCTGATTTTAATGGGCCATAGAATACCACATCCAACTGCTGCAAACGATGAGAGGTGTGGGGTGATATTGACAGAAGTACGATGTGGTTTTCTTTGCAAAAGTTGTAAATCTCAAGTGATATGTGACTCGAGTGGTTATCTAAAACGAGCAATACTGGCCTTTCTAAATTGGGCTTGCAATAATTCCGGAAATGAATAAGCCATTTAACAAAAATTTCTTGATTATCCAGCCGTTTTTGGAAATTTCATATAAAGCACCATCAGGGCCATCTTTTTTTAATAAGGGGTTCATTCGTTGTCTCGGAAAAATTAACATTGGAGGTATGAATTCTCCGGCTGCATTAAAAGCACAAGTAACCGTGATAGTTTTTCCTCGTTCCCAACTTGTTACCGCTCCAATTTGTTTTTGCCCCTTACGACCTAATATTTTTGACGGCTTTTGCACGGTTGAAATGTCGGTTTCATCGACATTGTAAATCCTGTTCTTAGGAAAGCTGTATATTTCCATTAGTGATTCCAAATTATTGAAGAATATTTTCACTTCCGTTTCGTTGAAGGCCTGTATTCTGTTTATACTAGTAGCCTCTGGTGATCTCAATGTTACTGTTGGGTTTCTACGCAAAAACCCATAATACCAGTCCATTCCTGCCTCTCGCTTATTTTTATTAAATTTATTGGCAATGCCATTTTTTTCAGCGAATTCAAAAGTAACTCTTCTCAATTCCCCAGGTGTTAGACCAAAAAACATTTTTGACAAAGATATAATATGATCGGCGATCCCTTTTTCTTGATTTCTTGTTGAGAGGTAAAAATCGGATTTCGGCCAAGATGTCCTTTTTCAATTTTCCCAGTTTTAATACGAGAACGAAGTGTTGTCCTCGGAATTTTGAAAGTAGCTGCAGCCTTTTTTGCCGACATAGTTCCATCATTAACAGCTGCTACCGCATCTTTTAATTGTGATTCCATCCATGAACACTTGCTTGTAACTCTTTTGTAAGTTCGTGGCATCTAAAAAAAATAACAATAAATGGTTTTCGGGCGAAAATAAATTTAATTTTTAAAAAATGGGGTAATCGCGCCATTGGCACAATTACCCCACAGTGTGTGGCTTCTTTACCCCATATCTAGAACAACATAAATATTTTCAATTTATCTAACCTTAAAATAGTTTTGAGAACAACAAATACTATCAAATATACCTTAATAACTGATAAATCGATTAAGCATTTAGTAATTTGGATAGTTTTAAATACCAGTTAACTACTCACCGTTTTGTATCACCCGAATATTAGATGATAATTGACAAATTTCAATGATTTCACAACCAGCAACAAAATACACGTCCGACTTGTCACAAAGCGTTCGAGCGACTAACTTCACGTCGCTGCTCGCACTGTCGCATGCGTTAGCGACATCTTGTAATGAGTTGGAACGAGTTAGATGGGGTGGCTGCATTACCTGAGGTGGCTGTATTCCCCCACTTTCCCCTATGTGTTATTTATTTAAAAAAGTTAGTTTTTTAAAAAAGTTTAGTTATTTAAAAAAACGAGCGAGCCTTACAGTAGTCGCGTATGATGTCTACAATTTGACATCTCACAATTAAAAATATCAATTGAGCAGCAACAGAAATTAACATCAAAATTTAAAAAAGCTAAAACCTATATATTTATAAATTAGTAAATACAAGAAAAGAAAATATATGTGCCTTTATTTATTATTAAATTTTACCGCACTAGGTAGGTATCGTATATCTACAAATGCATTTTGTTTAGAAATTTTGTTTAATAATATGTTTTTATTTATTTTCATAGATGACGGTAGTGTGCCGCCATACATATCGTATGAAAACTTTGAATAAATATTTAAAAATAATCACATATATGATATAAAATTTGAGAACGTAAATCATTAAGTTAGAAGATATTTATCACATATTTGACTTGTATTCAAGGGAATAAATTTTTCATATTCGATATAAGTTACTGTAATGATAGTCCAACGTTTTGCAAAAAATATTGAAAAAAAATGCAAATGTTGACTTATTTATTTATTTTATTTTGGGGAAAAATAACAGCAAAACAACAATCTTAAAAATATGAAATAATGGTTTTTAAAATTATGCCAATAGAAATTTTCTACTGAATAAAGTAATTTACTTTAACTTACTTTAACAGCGAGTGGAGAGGGTGTAGGGAAATGTGGGACGGGAGTAGAGGGGAAGATATTATGTACGAATTAGTTTGGGTGCGGTAGTGTAGATATTGTTTGTTTTATGTTTCTTATTGTTGAGTTGAAAATGTCAATGTGGTGGTAGTTTGTGTTAAATGAATTTGTGGATCTGTACATACAGGAGTTTTGTTTTGAGTTGGTCTTACAAAAGGGGAGATGAAAAGTAGGTGAATGCCTGTTATTGCGAGTTGGGATGTGGTAAGATATTCGTTGAAGAAGTTTCGGACTATTAACTAGATTGTGTGTTATTTTGAATAGCATCGCCGCGTCAGCTATGTTTCTTCGACGAGTTAGGGTCTGCATGTTAAAAAACTTCGCAGAGTCATTGCTAAAATGAGATCTAAATGAACGGAGGTCTAGGTATCTTAGGCAAATGTTTTGGACGCTTTCAATTATATTTTCGTGTACTGCATAACCTGGATTCCACACCTGAGATGCCTATTCTAAAATACTACGAACGTATGAGAAATAAATTGTCTTGACGGTACTGATTGACAAAACCAAGCATAGATGATGCGTTGGTGACTATGTAATCGATATTGATGTCGCATATCTCCTAACTATTGATATAAGGTCACGGTAACCGACATCCTTTACTTTCCAGGAGAGCGCTACGTGTACAAGTTCGTGTGCGACCCCGACGCGCTGTTCAACATGGCGTACGGGCCCCACGCGGAGGGCGGCAAGCACGCCAAGCCGCCCGGCCACCCCGAGGACCTGTGCCTGAAGCCGCCCTACCAGCAGGGCCAGGCGCCCGAGCAGGCCAGGCACCAGCCCCACCAGAACTACGACATCTTCCCCCCGTTCTACGGCGCCAACCACCACCTCAACTACCCCCCGGCGCACTTCTCCCTGCACCCGTCCCTGCAGCAGTACCTGGCGCCGGCCAACGGCGGCCCCGGCTTCGAGGCGCAGCAGCACGGCGGCTACCAGCACGACGCCGGCGACGGCTCCGCCCACAACTGGAACGTGGCGAGGTACTACCACCAGAACCAGCTTGGGTACGACGGCTGAGGCGCCCGCGCAACACTTTCGCTTTGTAAAATATTCGCTCATTCGATAAACGTCCGTAAAGCCACGCATTCACTAGGGGACAACTGTCACTCAATATCACACGCGGCATTTCTACGTGCCGCGGAAACGTTGCCGTGAGCACGCGGCCCGAGCGAGCGCACGGGGACATCGAACCGCGCGTCCTTACCACGTGTTATGTTGACTAGCTGAAACGCATGCGCTACAGTTACACGTGCTATATGATATGATATAAAACAGCGTTCCGTAATATTGTATCTTGCTTGGCTCGATCATTTGTAATAAATTTTTAAAATCAGTTGTTGTCATTCGAATGAAATTGACAAATGATCCATCAGACATTCGAAGATAGCATAGAATAAGCATCCTTCTTTTCCTTTACAGTAAATACTTTCGCAGCCACTGCTCTTACGTTTCGATAAACTTTTTAGAATAAATAGATACTGTTGGAGCAATTTTATGATTTTAAGTTACTCTGATTCGGGTTTCCTGCAGGGAAAAATTGAACTAGAAGCTCTCTAGATATGAAAGACGCCACTTACTAGTTTGCAGGAACTTTGGCGTCTTTCTCCGTCCGATCTCCGCTCTCTTCCGTGTAGCTACCAAATCCGCCTAAAGTACCACTTTAACACGCCAAATGTTTAATTATATTTTATAGCTTAAATCCGCCGCGACCAAATTCAACCGTTGATTCTAGATGTCCCAAAACAATCTGTCTCGTAGCAACTGTCACACACAGAGAACTCCGCGCTCGTAGGTATTTCTTTTTATAAAGTTCCTGACCAGAGACTAACCGATGTGTTGCCCGAACATCCCGCCACCTAACCAAGCCCCGCCTTGGTTACTAACCGTCCAAAGGAAGTCGACACAATTTGGAAATGGGTCTTAGTAAGACACCATTCTGCGTTCTTACTTCCGCGATCCGAATAATCCCATCCTTACCAGGTAATAATTTTGTTTAACGACCGCGTTTCCATTGCATAGAAGATAAATTATCTTACTTGATTAAGACTAAGTCATCCAGTTTAGAAGGCTCCGTTAACGTGGTCCACTTATACCGCAGCTTTAGAGTATGGAGATATTCGGTTCTCCATCTTGCCCAAAAGTGTTGAGACATCTTTGGATCTGCTGATACCGAGATAGCTGAATCAATTTAGTGTCCGAGAAAGGTAGGCAAATCCTGCCATATCCTCTAAAATTCCCGAATAATTCCATCAGGTGCTGGGAAATCCCAGTCTACCTTCCGTGAGTTATCACTGCTAGCAAGCAATGATTGCAACGGGAGCTTAATATTAAATACAATTGGGAAAATCCAACCAAGTGGATCAAATAATCTAGCCACCGTAGACAATATGTTCCGCCAAGTAACCGTATTTCCCAAATTTAAATTTAACCGATAAGTAAAACTATCCGATTCAGGTTGTCATTGCATCCGACGCTCAATGGACATGAACCGTTTTAAAGCCGTTTGCTTTGAATCCCCTAGCCGCCGATGATCTGCTAAAAGAGGAAGCGAACCATATATTTACCACGTGACGTGGGCGTCATGAAGTGAAAAACCGTTCACATTCCTTATTCGCAGGATCAGTCACCTTTACCCGAGGTGGCTCTTCAGATCGCCAAAATTTCTCTACCGCCTCGATAAGAGAAATGCCAGAAAAATTCTCCGAAATATTAGTTGACACCGAGTTGTCAAATGTTGCCGAACGTCCTGGACCGAAGACAGCGAAATCAAATATGGTACCCTGTGAACCGAGGTCCAATAATCGTAAATATAATAATCGTAATTCCCGCGCACGTATGAATTCATTGCGTGAAGTTTTGATTTTAAGTAGAACCGTAGGTAACATTACGTTGTCCGATAATTTTAGTGACGTTGCGACATTACTCGCCTGTAATTGCTATTCAAAAAACCGCGTTTGTTGAAGAGATCTCACAGGGCCTCCTTGTCTGACCTCCAAGAGTGTATCTTCGTTGTTTCGTAACCGTGTTTCATCCGTATTTATTCTGGGGTCCTCTCGTCGTCCGTAATTAACATATACATTCCAATCACGCGGAGGATTCCTATAAGAGGAGGTAGCCGCACGCCAATTGCCTAAATTGGTTTGTCGACATATTAAAGTATCATGACCATCATGCCCACATGATAGGCTTAGAATTTTTCGATTGCAATTTGCTGCCGTATGGTTTCCAAAACATTTAAAACACAAATTTTGTTGACGGATCCAATCTCTTCGAGCAACAATATTCAACTTCCCGAATTTGTAACAATTATTAATAAAATGTTTTGAAAAGCCACAATATATACACCGACTGTCTAATGGAAAAACTGAGTTATAATTGTTTTCTGCAACGTGAACAAACTTTCGACTACATTCTAATTTGCAATGACTAGGCGATTCCACGTAACCGGCAGCCGTTTCATTTTGTAGGAAATCAATCAATTGATTGAATGTAGGTATCTGGGAAACATTCTCACCGTATTGAAGCTCAAGTTGAGTTTTGACCTCAGCAGGTACCTTAAACAACTCAACGTACAACAAAAAGTACGACCAATGTTCGGTAGGCATGCCCAAATTGTTCAAGGCCCGGGTTGACTCTAATAAAGGGTTCAGTATCTTGGCCCGCAATCCCACACTTGATTAGGTAAAACCGGTAAGTTTAAAATTCTGGAAACGTGGGAATCTGCCAACAAACGAACGTTTTCATAGCGACCCTTTAATATTTCCATCGCGATATCTGAAGAGCCATCAACGACTGGTTAATGCATAATAAGAGAACGCGGTTTCTCTGTGAGATTAGACATCAGATGATGATATTTTTCCGTTTTGAAAACGTCCTTCCGGGTCATTACCAATGAATTAAATAACATTATAAAACTGGGCCACGGAAAAATGTCGCCATTAAAATTAGGTAAATTTATTTTTGGCAGCCGTAATAAACTCCCCTCTGATGATGTACTTGATCCACTTGGAACTAGGAACTACGCCAAAATTGACTCCAATTTATTAAAGATCTCCTCAGCTTCTCGGAATAGCATATCATATTTTGCTATAATGTCTACATTTAGGACCGATTCGTAACTGTCCTGTTCCTGACCAGAGACTAACCGATATTTTGCCCGAACAGATACGATAATCATCACAACCCTTTTGAGCGACATTTCCGCGACAAGTGACCGCGTCATTGTCCCCGAAACATGAGCGTAGAGTTAATGCGCGATTTGTCCCCTAGTGAATACGTGGCTCGAGGCTAGGCGCGCACTATGATTTTTTCGCCGCACGGCATAATGTCGCATTGTAACAAAGGGTTTTGAATTATATTGCGCGCACTTGGCGCCAAAATACCGCAACGGCGAAAAGTCTGTAACATGATTTTTACAACTCGCTTAAGGCGTCTGATACACATGCTTCTTTAGTGGCACGTGAGCATGCGCAGTATCGACTTTGACAGTGGCATGCTTATTAGTGGCATGTGTGTACGCACATTGCTAGAAATGAGCATGCCACCTAGTGGCATGCTCAAAAATCAACCGCCAGTTGATTTATAAGCATGCCACTGTCATTCACCATAGAGAAGGGGTATCTTTGGAGCATGTGTGAAAAGACTTGCTTATTTATGAGCATGCTTATGTCATTCGCGGGCTTCGCGGCTAGTATTATCAATGCGATCTTCTCAGTCGGGCGACAAATGAAACAAATATGGCGCGTTGGGGAGATGATAAAACATTACTTTTCGTGACTTATTATAGGAATTACGAATGTCTGTGGAATACTCGGTCACCGTTGTCTAAAAATAATATAGTGAGAAATAATGTTTACGAAACTTTATTAATAGGCAAACTAAAATCAAAAATGTGCGGATGGAAACTCGGGAACTTTTTTGATTTATTGGTTCACTTGAATTTTCTATTTCAGTTTGCAAATTTTCCATTTTGAACAAGAGCGTCTCTATTCTATGACAAGAGCATGCCACTAATAAGCATGTGTGCTTGATTGTTAGCTTCGGGCATGCTTAGTTATGAGCATACCACTAATAAGCATGCCAGTAATGAGCAAGTGTGTACAGTTGTTAGGGCATGCTTATTAGTGGCATGCTCATTAGCATGCCACTAAATAAGCATGTGTATCTGTACCTTAATGCCGGAGGATGTCATTCTGTCCAGGCCAAGATTTAGAAAAAATGTCTCTAATGAATAAATTCAACTCCCCAAACCATTGTTTTTATTCTATTTTAGTTTCAGTTTAATGTTGATCTAACGAACAGAGAAATATTAAATTCATATGAAATCTCTGACATTAACAATCTCAGGTGCCAAATTTCAGTGGTGCGCTTCAAAAAAATTTCAACTGTTTTTCGATAACTGTGCATATGTACCTCCCTCCTTTCTCCCCACATGCACATGGACTTGTAGTTATTACCTAATTCCGATCATGTAAAGTATATAATCAGAATCTTGAGAAAAATCAAAAGTTATTTAGAATACTCGAATGTTTTTAAATACCTATGTAAATTGTTTTTTGTTGAATATACCAAAATAAACAAAGATTTTTATCATTATTTATATTACCGAATAAACGGAAAAAGCAACGTGTTCGAAGATAAGTTTTGGTTTGAACGAAAATTCGTTCAAAAATTAGTCAAAAATGAATTTTATTCGAAAGAAACCTGGTTTAAAAATCAATATTTTTAGCACATGTCTAGATACGTATATACTTTTATTTACATGTACATCATTGAATAAACCCACCTATTCCTCGAAACTTTTTTCGACATTTTCATTCATATTCACGTCCAACGTTCAATTCCGCGAATTTTTTATATCCATTGCGTCGTATGTATAAGGATAGAAAGAGGAAGAGGGAATTGTTTTCGAATAAATCAACCATTTACCTTACCATTACTCCGTTTTGTACTTACATGTACATTATTGTACATGAACGTACTTGTACTTACACGAACTTACATCATTGAATGACCCTACCTATTCCTCGAAACTGTTTTCGACATTTTCATTCGTATTCACGTCCAACTTCAATTCCGCGAATTTTTTATATCCAACGCGTCATATCTATAAGGACAGGCAGAAGGAATTGCTTTCGAATAAATCAACCAACTATCTTACCATTTCTACGTTTTTCCGCGAGGTAGGCAAAGAAACTAGAGTACTACACTTTTATGTTGTGATATTTATTGAATTACATTTATTTATCTATGGAACCTGGTTTAAAATGGTTATCTGGTTTAAAATGACATGATGATCTATAATAGATCCATGACACAAAACGCATCAATAATGCAGCAAAGTAATTAGAACATGAAATAATTAATCAAAGCAAAACAGAAATGACAATATTTAGATATTGCTTGCCCAACGTGACTTGGCGTGCGGCGAATTTGGAACTAAAACCCGCCCCGTCCGCACCCGGCCCCTCGTCCTGTCATTCAGTTCATTCTCGTCTTTGAGCGCGAGCTGTGTCATCTTGATTACCAATATACACTGAATTATTATGTCCAAAACATCCTAAACAGTCCGGGATGGTGCAAGAACATGCGCCAATGAAGTATTAACGTTTTTCGAAGCTGAAAAAGCGAATAATGGACCGATATTACCTTCTGACAGTTTGACAGATAGAACGGCCGCCATTACTGCACGGTTTCTTTCGTGCTTCCCGACCAAATTTCTGTATTTAATACGACACCGGTCACCGGACATTCTGTACATTATGTATTGTGTAATAAATTTACACCCTGACAACTTCTGTTACGCGACAGCGACGCCCTCCCTCGCACACCTAGTTATAGTGGTACGTCTATACCAAATACATAAAAGTACTAAAAGGCATTATAAATCTAAATATTTATATTCAACAACTTGTATTTATATTTAAAAATTTAAAAAAAGATGTTATATAATTTTAAGAATTAATTAACTTTTTTAGATTTTCTAGTACAATTCTAAGAAACTATTGTGTTCAAACACTTATGACAAGTAATATTTAGATAAAGATGAGGATAGATTTACAACTGGATATAGAATATCTAATTCTAATATATAGAATGTCACATTTATATCCAGTTGTAAATCTATCCTCATCTTTATATAAATATTACTTGTCATAAGTGTTTGAACAGAATAGTTTCTTTGAATCATTCAGAAAATCCAAAAACGTTAATTAATTCTTAAAATTATATAGCATCTCTTTTCTAATAGTTTTAATACAAGTTGATGGATGTAAAATATTTAGATTGATAATGCTCTCATAAGGCGAAACGCGTCTCAGAAAATTAAACGGGTAGAACTAATAACAATTGTTTCGTGGCGTCTGCTTGCTTGCTTGTTTGCCGGCTTGCCGGGCGAAAAAACTTTGGATCGATTTTGGACCCTTTTCCCGTAATCCAATCGAGCTGAAACTTGGCAAGTAGACTCGTGGCGACGATAAGAAGATCAAAAATTAATAATTATAGTATAATTTCGGATTTTTCAAATTGGAATCTTTAGAAAAGTTTGATTACTAGCATAGCGGCCCGATAACGTCGCGGAATATTTTCTAAATTTGAATTACTCCGTCGGTATACATAATAGGTACTTCACTACGAATGTCGAAAATCTAAATTGACTGACAAATGTTTTTAGAATTTAATCTTCAAAGCGTGAAGTATTTTATCAAAGCTCAAAACATCTGACATTTTAGAAATATATTAAATTACTGTAAGTTTAGTGTTATGTTATATGTTTTAATTCGTCTTTAATTGTTGTTATATTTTACAAAGAAAGGGAGTATAATAAAAACTTGGTTTTTATGGGTTACTTTTTTTATTTGTGGCACTACATTTTAATTATTATTTTAATCGTTTGTCGATTTAATAACAACTTTATTACAATTCAAAAACGGAAATGGAAAGATAGAAAGTCGGTGCAACCAAAACTATTTCTGGCCCCAGCAAACTCGATCCACGCAGTGCATCGAGTTCATCAACAGTGATCGATGCGACTATTATTAATAGAACGCCCATTCGTTAGGCGGTTCTAGCGCCGCCTTTAATTAGCCGGAAACATGCTTCACGCGGAGTTCGTTGGGAACTTTCAAAAATCGTCCAAAAGCAAAATATGTCAGCGCCTGTGCAAAACACATCTTAAATTTATTGCAAAAATATCTGGGATGTTCCGCTTTTTCGTCAAAATAATGGTAAAATATTTGTCAAGGATAATGCTACACCTTGTTACATGTTAGGACAGAAGAGTGTGGCGCTCTATCCTCTATTTATTTATTTATATTAATAATTTAGTTCCACACATAATGTTGTGTGGGCTAATATATGATTTCACTTAGACATATTGCATGCCATCTAATCATTTAAAAGTTTTTATAATAAAATTTTTGCACTCAGTTTAAACCTCCTTATATTCTCCATGTTTTGAATTTCCTTTGGCAGGCTGTCGAAGATTTTTATACCTTTATACATCATACAATTTTATGAGGTGTTTTTCTTTTTCTTTGGTAGTCTTATGTTGTCGCATCCTCTTGCATTATAGGAATGGAAATCCTTATTCAGCTTCATCCTGTCATCAAAGTATTTGGATACTAATCCATGTTTAATTTTAAATATTTGCACCATTACATTATACATTATTCTTTGATTTACAGTTTCCAGTCCTAGGGCAATCAACAATTTTGTTATTTTAGTTCTCCTATTACACTTCAGTATTATGCGCATCGCTCTGTTTTGTACTATTTGTAGTTTCTTTAGCATTCCTTCGTGGCTTATAAATAATATACTGGAACAATAATCTACGAGCGGGAGAATCATAGTATTGTATATTAATAAACTTGTATTTTTATTTATATGTCTTCTTATTCTTCCAAGTATGGACACTTTTTTGCGATTTTCTTCACCACAAATTCAGTATTTTTTGTAAATGCTTACCCCTAGGGATAAACGGCGTGATGGTAAGTAAATATCAATAAATCGTTAATTAATTTCCATTGCTTTCATTTGCCTCTCACAACCACGACTCGTGACAATATTATTTGATGAATTAGGATACAATTATTGATCACGTATATTTTTTTTTTTGGTTAAAATTCAATAATCATAAAAAATATTATAAAAGTGTATTTGTAAATAAATATATTTGAATAATGTATTATTGGAATGCAATAAAAAAATAAATAAAAAATAGAAATACATTTGGCGTGTATACGTCTTTCCATTTGAAAAAGAAAATCGTATTAGTGTGCATATGCCGTGCGTACGACGCAAATTGATTCGTTGTGCTGGTGTTTACAGGTACAAACACCAACACAACGAAACAATGTGCCTCGTACGCACGGCTTACACACACTATTTCGATTGTCTTTCTTAAATGGAAAGAGGTCTACTCGCGTATAACGTAACACATTGTGTATTTGTTTTGTCCGTTATGCTTGTATGTAAACAGCGACAGAATGATAACCCAGGGCCATAAAACGATATCAAAATTATTATTTCTGAAAATAATATCGTAACATTTTCTGTTTTACATTTGATTGCTGTCAAATGTGATACTCCGCAACTCTACCCCGCCGCAATCACACGGGGGACAGATAAAGCTGTTTGCAGATGTGTTGGGGGCCTTATCACGCGAGCTATAAATAAAAATGGAGCAGAGACCTTAACTGAGTAAATAAATTATACTAATATTTGTGAACGGAGTGCATTAAAATTTTGCTCTTATCAGTTATGTTTTCGTTTTCACATAGAGAGTAAAATTTTGCTAAGCTACGTGTTCGCGAATGTACGCAAATAAAGGGGTTTTCAATAAGAACAATATGATTTTAAAATGAGATAAGATAATACAAAAAGAGTTTAGGACACGTTCTCAGGTTTTCACGGCCGTTCAAAATCTTCTGTGTGTACCTAATTAATTAAGATAAATTATAGAAATCTCACAGAGGTATTGGTATCATTTCTATATGAAAATACATAATTTTATGAATATATTTATTTTTAATATTAAAAAATATTCAACATTGGCAGAAAATTTCATCTGTAATAAAAAAAACAAAAAGATTATCAAAATTGGTATTATAGTTTAGTCTTTGACGTAGGGATTTTTGAAAATATAGATTTTTGACAAAATAGCGGTTTGAATTTAAAATTGCGTTTTTTAGGGAGAAATTCGGGTTTATTATGCCGATAAAAAAATACTTTAAAAAATCCTACGAAGACTAGATAATTATGTATAAAATACTAGAAATTTCTAATTGATCGGTTCAGTGGTTGCCGAGATATTTTTTTGGACACCGATTTTAAAACTTGATTTCTAGTAAAACGCGTTTGAAAATTAAGCTATGAATAAATCGCGAAATTTTTCAACTTAAATAAAATCATCGATTCCAGGTCCATAATATGACACCTTGCTTATAATTCCCATATCATCGAGCACTCTTCACAAACATAATAGAAACAGGTCTAACATTTCTATTATGAAAGAGCCCGACTGGCAGCTACCTGCGTGTGGAGCGGTGCCGTGTGGGATGCCACTATTTTCAACTATAACTTTGTTTTTTTTTTTAATTTTTGCTTGAAATTTTCACCAGACATTCTTAAAACCTCAAGCTTTAAGAAAATGCAAAAATTTAAAAATAGATTTTAGAAATGTCTGGTAAATCAGTCTACTGCAACGCTGATGCAACGTTCCATCAATTCCATCGTAAGAACATCCATCATTTTTTTCAAGTTCTTTACATATGTTCGCATTCAAGGAAATTTCCGTATATTTGAATTGTCTATGCTGTAGACATCTGTAGTCTTTTCTCATTAACTAGTTAGTACCTGTACATAGATTTCGCAGCTGGTAATGATATTTCTATATTTTATACTTACATATACAATACTTCTGTGTGTAGTTCTCTGGGATATTTTGCGGTGCATATCTGACCGGCGTTTCGGATCCCACTACAGTAAGGGCTAATCAGGGCGGATTAGCCCTGACACAAGCCTCTCAATGTTATCCTTTTAGAAGATGTGTATTAGAAGGATCAAGTATAAGGAACCACGACCTGCCTAAAAACTCTCACCATCTGTGTTCGTATTCTTCCGCATCCATCTTGGTTAACCTGAATGGAAGAGGAAGATGTCCAGACAGGTACATCCACTGCCGCCCAACCTACCATATCATCTCTCGGAGAGTACAGCCGACGGACTTTGAATATGTTTTTTGAATATATACTTTGAATATAACCATCGACCACTCTCTTGAATAACTAATTATGTTTTTAGTTTAGTTCTACTACGTACCAAAATACTCTTTGTGTGACTTTTCATTATTGTTTTACAATGATAAGCGATACGTTTTTCTTTAAATTGCATGCAAGAATATCCCTTTTAAAATATGATCGTTTTGTTATAATAATAAGAAATATGAACAAAATAATAATAAACAATATTTTTATATGAAAGTCCCCAGAGGGATAATTAATTAATTAATGATAAATAATAGAAGCCTCACAGAGACGAAGCTATTTATTTATGAGAAAACTGGACGGAAGTCTCATATACGATGGCTCAGAGCTTACAACCTGTATGAACTGGCTGAAAGGTACAGATACACATGTCACTTAGTGGCATGCCACTTAGTGGCATGCTCATAAATCAACCGGCGGTTGTACGACCAATGGCATGCTCGTTACTAGCAATGTGCGTACACACATGCCACTAATAAGCAAGGCCTAGAGAAAGTCGATACTGCGCATGCTCACGTGCCACTAAATAAGCATGTGTATCTGTAGCTTAAGTGACCACTCTAAAGTGGATCTTAAGATTTCAAGCGGACCTAATCCAGTAACTGTGTTCTTAGAACATACTTTCATATAAAAATATTGTTAAAATATAATACGCTGGTGCATGATACGAGTTAAAAATTGAAAATATTGATTTTCAGTATTTTATTATTTACGAACTTTACACGAAATTACGGACTTTTCACGAAGTTACGGGGACTGACAGACGGACGGACGGACAGACTGATGGACAACGAAATTATTATATTTAGATCACTTACAGAGTTACTGGACGGTCTTCACGTCAGACTGAGTTATTTTATGTAGGTACCCAGCGCACTAAGTGCAGTATGAATTCGCCTGTATATATAGATTGCATCGCCTAGGTCAGGTGTGGCGAACCTTTTTGGGTCCGCGTGCCAAAAATCCTCAAATATTATTTCTCGATTGTGTGGCGTGCCCAAACAGTAAAAAATTTAACAAAATATAAAAAATGTTATTTTTTCTGAATATGCTTATTACAAGCATAAAAATTACAATATAGTTTCTTAAAAATAAAGTCGTAATCAATAAACATACACATTGGTTATTTATCAATGAGATTTTTTCTGTTGTACATTCGTTGACAAATTCTTAATAGCTGATTCATATTTCGTCACTTTTAGTAATACACACGACCAACTGGATTCATCAGTCATTCTTTTTCTTGGATTACACTTTATGAAATTCATTTCTGTAAATAATGACTCCCAAGCAATGTAGAAGAGAAAATTGATAATATTGCTCTCGCTAGTTTCTTTAAATCGCTAAAGATTTCTGGAATCGCGTTCCAATGTTTCATTATTTCTTCTTCCGCATATTTATTAATTATGTTCGTTAATCGATCGCTTTCAGTTATTTCCAAATTCAATTATTTAAAAATTTAAAAAAATATTTTTGAACTTTTACTTCAGTTGATATATTTATTGCTTGTACAGTACAAACATTCAAAATACAATTCTACTCATCTTCTATCTAATAGTTTTCCTATATATGTGATCTATTATTTGTATTATTTATCTTCTTAAAATTTTCTTATATTTTAATCACTTTCTTATTTTTGGTCTACTGTTTATATATTGTATTTTCTTGTAATTCTTACTACTTTCTACATATTACTTTTTGTATTTTCTCCTGATTTTTTGCATTTGTATTATTAATATTTGTCATGTTATTTCTATGTGCTTAGATAGCTACGCTTCTTTTTTTTATCACAAAACAAGGCGTACATTATTAATAAATAAATAATAACGTTAAAGGATCTTCAAAAAAAAATTACAAAAAATGAGGTATTACCCATCTCTGGTTATACGAATCATTTCAAATCCAAATAAACTCACGTGATTGTTACCAAATATGTTCTCAGAACTATAAAAGTGACGTAGCAAGAAGAGGTGTGTGGACATTCTGAACCACGTTTGTTGCTCTGAATGGCCAACTACTCCTGGCCATCACCGACAGGTATTCGAGGCACTATTTCACGTTCATTCGTGATTCTGAACGCAGAATAAAGGAGTGGGTATGGTTTTATTGAATTCTTGGTACAAAAAAACGTGTTCATATCTCAAAACATTATATCTGCATTCATTTTCAGCGTCCAAAACATTATGCAGCAGATGTCTTTGATTTCTTGTTATGATACCGTGATGAGTTGTTGGTTTTTATATATTTTTACATAATATATACCTAGTTAATTTCTAATTTCTATTTTTAGCTGAAAGATTTTTGTTTTTTAAGTAACTTAATAAATAATTTACTTAATCCCTAGACCCAACAAAATGATTCTCACTGAACTTCAGGTCACTTCAGAACTAAATATTAATTAGAAAAGGGTGAAAAGTTCAAAAATAAAACTAACAGTTCACAACAATATTTGCATATGTACATATATTCTAAGAACACAAATATTGGATTTTGTCTACAGAGGGGTAATCATTCATTAAAATTGTTATTAATCAAGATAAATTATAGATTTCTCACAGAAACGAAGCTATTATTATTTTTAACAGTATTTTTATATGAAAGTATGTATGTAAGTTCTAAGAACACAGTTACTGAATTTGGTCCCCAGAAAGATGATTAATTAATTAAAGATAAATTATATTGAAAGATGATTAATTAATTAAAGTCTCACTCTCTCAGACAAAGCTATTTATACATGAGAAAAGTGTATGGTAGTCTCTTATACGATGGCTCAGGGCTCACAACCTGCATGAGCTGGCTTAAGTGATCAACGATGAAGTGTAATGCAACGTTTACCAATTCCATCGTAAGAACATCCACAAATTATCTTTTTTTTAAAGTTCCCTACATGCTTCGAATCAAAAACATGTCATATATTGCACTGGTCTCTGTTAGAGACATCTGTTGTTATTTTTTCTTATTAACAAGCTAGTTTACATAAATTTCGCAACTGGTAATGATACTTTTCGAAGTGGATTTTAGAGTGCAAAAATAAGTAAGAAATATTGAAAAAAAATACGAAATCTTTGATGTTGCATATCTCCTTAGCTGTTGATATTAGGTCATGGTTGTTTCAACATTTTCGACTCATAATCAAGGCAGAAAACCACCTGTAAAATATTGTGGACTGCTCTCCGAAGATATCGTCTAAAAAGTCAAAAGTGAGTCAATTAATTAACTTATTATATACGAGTGTTGGGATAATAATTTTTATTTTCAGAACAACTCTGTGAATATGGTGTCACGGGTAGTCCTGGTATAGGTTAAGTAAACAGGATACACGAAACAAAATATCGACAAATATGTGCTGTTATTTCTGGCATTCTAGTTTCGCTTTTATTATTCCTAGATTCCGTTCCAGGAAGGGCCGAGCGCCTCCTTCGGGTGTTTGTCCTTGCGCCTCCATTCAAAGGGACAATGCAACAGTCGCCTGCAGCCCTTAATATTTTTTGTCAACTGCGACCGTGCGGGGCACAATGGGACACCGTTAGATAAATCATACCTTCCTGGGCGCTGCGCACCCTTGCGCGCGGCACCACACGGCGATCTTTCACTCGTGGCACAGTCAGCCACTGTAACGAATCTGTTGCAAATACAGCAGACTCCCGATCATCCGAGATGGATCCATTGATGAAAAAAATCCCGGATAATCGATTTCACGTTCATCATAAAAAAATTGATCACTTTAACGTTTGTGTGGCAAATCCATTTATGACAGAGTTAAGAATGAAGATATTAGGAATTAAGCTGATCTTAGCATAATTAAAAAAGGGTCGCTCAGATGGTTTGGGCGTGTTGAGCGAATAAGTGAGAGAATGACCGCGAAAGACGCGGCGTAACCAAATTAACCAAATCCTGTTACGAGCCTCAACAATCAAGCTTGCATGCGAAGTATAAACGTGGATACAACGAGAGTTGTACGTCAGGACAGAAGAGTGTGGCATTCTATCCTTTCTGCCTATCCCCACGGAAATCGGAATGATGGTAACTAAGTTATTGAAAATTGACAACAAAAATCGCGCGCCTAGCGCGCTTACTGCCACGCCCCTTTTTGAACCAATTTACCACATATCTGTATAAAATAACCCTGCAACATAAACTCGTCATTATGCACCCCTGACAGTTGGTGGCAAGTAACGCCACCGTCATAAATTACATGCTATTTTGTAAAGAAGTAATTACGTTGACTCTTCACAACTAACCTCCACAAAGCACTAAAACAAACTAAATAATAGACATACAAGAAATTTTTTGAGATATCACTTTTCAGACGGACAGCTGTACTGACAAAATTTCCGTCTTAAAAAATATTTTTTCAATGTCTTTCGAAATTCTTCCCGAATAAACCGCATCACGGTTTATCAGATCCTGGATAATCTGGAGTCAGGAGTATGTATATATGTTTAATTGTTACAGTGTATAAATTTGTTTAACGTTCAAACATTTTGTGGATGGGGAATGGAATAATATTAATCACATCTTAATATATTAGGTGCTTATTATAACTCCGTCAATACCTCTCATCAGCTAAAACTAGTATAAATAAAATTGAACAATATATTTTATTATATTAATATAATGGAAAACCACAAAATTTTTAAAATTGTTTAATTATTATGATTAACAATGCTTTAAAAGATTAAATTTAAAACAATAATACAGTTGCCGGCAAACTTCTTGAAATTTTTTGGCGTAGTGGGGGAATGCGCAGAAGACAAAATTTGGGTCTCGTTGGTGGAATGGTACATGCGCAAACTTCTCCCCACTACACCGTAAAATTTCAAGATGTTTGCCGGCTACTGTATCTACACTGCGCTATGTGCACAACAATTGTATGAGTCTTCGCATAACTGTCTAGCGTGAAGCGTATCTTTGTATCTTTCTCACATTGATATCATTTACGTACACTATTTACAAGTATCGGTACACAACACATCTTTGAAGTGCCATGGCCAAAAAATTGGCCTGTAGCAATGTAAACTAAAAAAACAAACATATACGGTCACTGAAGACAGTATATCTTACAAATATATTTTTACATTTACGCTGAGTAGTTCCATGCATAATGTTGTGTGGGCTAATACATGACTTCATTTAAACATATTGCATTCCATCTAGTAATTTAAATGTTTTTATAATAACATTTTTGCACTTCTGTTTAAACCTCCTTATATTCACTGTGTTTTGAAATTCTTTTGGCAGGCTATCGAAGATTTTTAAACCTTTGTACATCATACAATTTTGTGAGGCGTTTTTCTTTTTCTTCGAAAGTCTTATGTTGTCACCTCCTCTTGTATTGTATGAATGAAAATCCCTATTCAGCTTCATCCTGTTATCAAAATATTTTGGTAATAATCTGTGTCTAATTTTAAACCAATATATTATACTTTATTATATTATTTAATATATATTATATTATTATACCCATACATTATACTTTATTCTGTGATTTAGGGCATTCAACATTTTTGTTCTCCTATTACACTTCAATATTATGCGCATCGCTCTATTTTGTACTATTTGAAATTTCTTTAGCATTCCTTCGTTGCTTATAAATAATATACTGGAACAATAATCTATGTGCGGGAGAATCATAATATTGTATATTAATAAACTCGTATTTTTAGTTATATATGAGTAGACACATATCATACATGCCTAAGACACCAAAAAGTGAATTTTGACAAAAACGTCAAATCGATATTTCGAAGAAAGAAATTTTTTATAGAGATGACAATACTTGTGGTGGTAGTTTATAACATATAAATAGGTCACACTCAAAAAATAATCACTACTAGTACAAAACAACAGTAAAAAACTATATTTTAAACCGCCGCGGTACGACCGCCATGACAGATTCAACCTGAACCATGATTGGTCAACGATGACTTTAAGGGCTGATAAAAATATTTAAAAAAGCGAGTGATAAAAGCGTTTTTGAAAAAATTACGAACTTTAAACTTTATTTTCACTACTATTTGTATGGATTTGGGCAAGGTTTATCTAAACAACTAAAAATTATTGTATTGGTAGGACCTTTGGACACAGATAATACAAAAATATTAGTAATTGACTTAGGCGTATATGATATACACATAATATGTGCATATCATATGCGCCTAAGAATAAGAAGATATTATTTTCTTATTCTTCGAAGTAAATACACTTTTTTGCGATTTTCTTCACAACATATTCAGTATTTTTTGTAAAAATGACAAAAAAGATAATAGCAGTTTCTTAAGCGATTAAATGGAAAGTATATGGACTAAGTAAGTAATTAACCATTGCGCTGTTTCATGCCAATGTTTCATGTTTCATACCAACTCTTAAAATAATATAACTACTTATTTTATATAATCTCGTTGAAGTTTATGAAGGGAAGATGTTATATGTGTTATATATGTGTCGAGACATGATCATTCAGATCAATGAAAATATACCCGATATTCTTCTTTTCTAGAAATATAAAAAGTCATTTTCTGAATTAATATACATAACAACAATTGGTACCTACATATGTGGATATTTTGAATCTCACGTGATGTTCTGAGCGAACATCTGTTACTGAGTCATCAGTGTCATCGCCAGCAGGTATTCCAACCACTGTTTTACGTTAATATTCGATTCCGAAGGCAGAACAAGTGAGCACTGTTTTGCCAAATTCCTGGTACAAAACATCGTGTCAAAGACGGTTTCATCATCTGTAACAGGATATAGAATACATTGCAATCATTTTCGTGAAAACGAAAAGTCAAGTTACTAACTACATTTACACAGGGATTAACAGAGCTAGTCCACAATACTTTACAGGTGGATCCCTGCATTGATTATGAGTCGCAAATGTTCAAACAACCGTGACCTAAAATATCAATAGTTAAGTAGATATGCGACATCAAAATTTGCATTTTTTTCAATATTTCTGACTTACTTTTTGCAAAACATTGGACTATCATAACAGTAACTTATATCTAATATGAAAAATTCATTCCCTTTTAATACAATTCTAATAAAATGATTAAAAAAAACTTCCAATTCCAATTGGAAATCATTCAAATTGGATTTTTTTCAGAGTTTTTGTTATTTTATTTAACTTTTATTGAAACGAATGAATTTTTCGTAATCGGTAAAGGTTTCTGTAACGATACTTCAACGTTTTGTAAAAAATAAGACAGAAATATTGAATAAAAATGCAAACTTTGATACTGCATAACTCCATAAATATTGATATAAGTTCATTTTTTCTTCAACATTTTCGACTCACAATCAAGGCAGGAATCCACCTGTAAAGTATTGTGGACTAGCTCTGTTACACCCTGTTTATGGTAGATGGCGCTATACTTGATTTTGTGATCTGTATCAATAGTGAACGGAGGTTAAACTTTGTAGGGGTTGTTTGGGGTTGGGGTAATAGTGGGGGTGGACTAGTACCTACCCTAAGCCCTAAAGTAATTAAATTTGTGGCCTGTATCTATAGTGAACGGAGATTAGTTTATATTATTTTCTTATGTTTGATATAAAAGTTCAAATTGATATTTTTAAATGGAATGTACAGTTATCAAATATGAATTAAATTTATTTTAATATACAATTAACGAAAATATTATTTATTTATTTATTTATTTTGGGTATTCACAAGTTCACAGTACAATAAATCAATGAAACATCTTGAAATATCCTACTGGAGCTCAATTATGAACGACCCAATATATCAATGTAATTTCCAATCTTAACGCTAATCTAACCAATGATATAAGAAATAAATCAAGAGAAAAGTGAAATAAACAAATTATGAAAACAGTAATAAAAACAAGAAATCAAGAGAAAAGTGAAATAAACAAAGTATGAAAACTATTTTTAAATTAGTTTTTAAAACAACAGTTTTTAGAATAATAAAGATTTATGGAATAATAATTACAATAATAATTTTATGGAATAATAAAGATTTTTTCTCATTTTTGTTACTTCCATTCGTTGAGGAAACATTACTTAAAGAATTTTTATTATAACTTTATTAATTATAGTGTAGGTACATAAATTAATCCGCTGTATGACATTTTATGTCCACATGTCTGCACGACAAGGAAGAATTCTGTTCTCAAATTGTCTAAGTAAAAATTGGGATGATAAGTGGAGGGTGGTGCCTAGGTTTTTGGCAGGGTCCTAAAGAGTGACTGTGTAAAATGTTATTTATATCGACGAAAATATATTTTGTATTGAGAACAGACAAAGGTGAACACTAAATTTTAAATGTATATGAAAATATGTATAAAAATATTTTATATATATCATATACATCTTTTCCCGAGGATATAGCCACAGAGGGTGAAGTTCCATACTCTTCAATCCTGACACATAACTCTTACCTTATCCACACTAGTACATCTTCTTATGCATCTCTTCGATGGTTGATGCTTCTAACTTAACTATATTTCAGGATCTTGTTTACCTGGTCATGCCAAAATTATATGCCGACACTTAGGGCATCACCTAGAGCTGGTTGAGTGACTATTCCCCAATCTTATAAAAATGCCTGTTCCAAATGTATTTTTAAAAACGTTTACTTTGTTATTTTACTAATACAATAATAAAAAATGAAAAATGTGAATTATTTGATTAAGAAAAATAATAATTATAATTTTTGAAAGGTTGAATGGTATTAGGCCTCGAATTAGAAATAATTTTCACACATTTGTACATATTATATAATTGTATGTAAGATTGATTACACGTAGTTCGATAAGTGCGAAGGAAATGATAATAACATTTATAATAAAAGTAATTATATTTGTTTTAGTACAAAAAAATAATCCTTTCGTTCCCCGTAATTAAATATAACCCGGCTTCCAGAAATAAAAATAATTTGAAATTTCAGTTTTCAATCTTACCCGCTCGTTTTATTTTCTCGAGCGGTGAAGTTTTCCGAAAATAATTTTCAGTTTTCTGCTCTTGTCAAGCGAAACACAAATATGTGTAAAATATTTCAATTATTTTCTGGTATGGATTTATTGTGCAGCAATATCTCTCGCTATATATTTGGGACACGATAATATCAAAACATAGCGTAAACTACGAATAGCAACACAGATTGTAGATGTGATATTTTAAATATCAATAATTATAGACCTGGTTCTATAATTATTGAATCTGAAAGTATTTTTGGAGTTGAAATAATATTTGCAAGACTTCGATATTCTGATACCAACTCTGATGGCAAAAAAGATCGAAAATAAACCAAATGCAGTGGAAATGTGATTACTTAGACGCATGTTGCAAAATCATAGATGACAGAGTAAAGAATGAACAAATTAAAACAGAATGAAAATCTGATTTTTGAATACAGAATAGAATTTAAAAAATTGCTTAGGAATGTCCAGCGGTAAGAAAGACATATCACGCAAGTGTTAGCGGGGCCGGAAGGAGGAAGCGACTGCGGAAGACATGGCAGAACCAGGTTAGCCAGATACTGAAAGATGGTCCTGTTAGGAGCCTCAACAATCGGCGAACTTGCGTGCAAAGATGTATAAGTGTGGATGAGGCGAGAGTCACAGGACAGAAGAGTCGCTCCATTCTATCTGTTTACTCTCTCTGCCTAGTAGCGAAACGGCGTGATGATAAGTTATTTTTTCATTATTTTAGACTTTTTTTTATTTTATTTATATGTCTTTATTTAGTTAATGATATATTTATCATTAGCTAATATTAGAAACATTATATACCTATATGTACACTTATTAAATAATATTTCTCTTCGTGCATTTTCCATTGTTATGTGCCGTTTACATTCTTTTTTGAACATATCGATTCTTCTCAGCTTCCTCACACCTTCCGGCAGTTCCAGTCGAAGTCACAGTTCCGGCAGTAAAAAATATATAAATATATAAAATTATTGTTTCATATATTTATATATTTCTTTGCTCACCAAATAAAATATATCTTATACGTTACAAAATACATGAACAAAAATAATGCACATAAAAAGGTTTTTTTTTTTTAAATAGATACCTAAAAGGATAACACAAAAGAAAGGAATGCAAATCAAATCGAAAACTCAAGTAGTAAAAAGAGAAGATGAGTATATTGCTAATAATAGAAATAATTGATAGAATTACCGTGAACATTGTAGAGATTATTCTTGATGATCATTAAAATGGATAAAATATATTTTCTCTTCTTCAATATTATGTATTTGTTTATTACTCAACTTTCGAGAAATTAGCCTCATTCAATGCTTAATAGATTAATAAATATTCCTTTAAATAATACTGTTTATAACCGCGGATTAAGCAGTATAAAGCAAATTGAAAATAATAACGGTTCTAACGGTTAGGTAGAGCGGATAAATTGTCAAATAAAAAATTCAGCGATCGTTTTTTAATTTCGGGCATAATAATAATAAGTAATAACATTGATAAATTTCATGCAGGAAAATACTATGCACAAGCCTAATATCTACTAAAATAAGTGAATTTATTATCCTTCCCGTATTACATGCGCGTATTAACTAGCTGTGCCTTCGGCTTCGCACGCGTAGATTTTTATTAAGTTTTAGTCATATTCTATCAATTTGTGCGTATATTTTTATAGAACTTTTTAAGTTCTACAACTTATCTATAGAAAATATTCTCTACCGTTAAGGCAGCGTTCGTTAAAAATGCTCGACCACTTTTTCGTCGACTTTAATTGTAAAATAGGTCACCACGAATAGCCCTTTTATTTTAACGGAATAATATACAGCCTATATTTATTTATATTACAAATAACCTTGTATATAGGGTTATATGTAAAACATTAATAACCTCGCAGGGCTATGTTCCTGCCTTGATTATGAGTCGAAAACGTTCAAGCTATTATGACCTAATATCAATAGTTAAGGAGATATGCAACATCAAAGTTTGCATTTTTTTTCAATATTTCTGACTTATTTTTTGTAAAACGTTGGACTATCATTACCGTAACTTATATCGAATACGAAAAATTCATTCCCTTTAATACAAGTCAAATAAAAAATAAAAACCTTCGAATTCCAATTGGAAAACATTCCAATTGGATTTTTGCAGGGTTTTTATTATTTTATTTAACTTGTATTGAAACGAACGAATTTTTCGTAATCGATATGAGTTACTGTAATGATAGTCTAACATTTAACAAAAAATAAGTCAGAAATATTGAAAAAAATGCAAACTTTGATGTCGAATATCTCCATAACTATTGATATTAGGTCACAATAGCCAAAACATTTTCGACTCATGATCAAGGCAGGAATATACTCCTGCGAGGTTATTAATGTTTTCCAAATAACCCTGTATACATACAGAAAGTGAGTAAATAATAAATAAAATACAATATTTAAAAAAATCTTTTTTTTTTGACATGGGATTTCTCCGAAAGAACGTATTCCTCCTCGTGTGATTGTTATGGGTGCGAGGTATTACGGTGTGCAACTTATGACGCAACTCCGGCCGATTGTTGATAGTCACGAAAATAGAACGCGGCTGGTTTTTTCTCCTCGCCGGCGAAGAATTCGGCATTCACGGTCCGCCGAGCGGAAAACTCTGTGAGGCTGTAAGGCAGGTCGCGGGTCCGAGCTGGCAAAAAGGCGGCGCTCGTAAAAGACACGGCCGGCACACACGGCTGGCTGCTTCGGTACGGCGCCAACCATCACACCAGTGGCGTAACACGTAATTAATATATAAAAAATAGCTTCGTCTCTATGAGACGTCTATAATATGTATATGTGAAGAGCTATTATAGTCTGTAGCGGAAAGTTTGATTTGATTGCAATGATTTATAACAGTTATCTGATTAACAAGAACATTTTTTACTAGCTGTACCCGTCAAAAATGACGGTACCTTTATTTATTTATTTTATAAAAAAAAAATTAAAAAAGAAAAAATTAATTTAAAAAAAATATCGAAAAAATTCGGATTTCTTTTTTTTCGAAAAAAGAATTTTACTACAAAAAAGTTACGGACGTTACACGAAGTTACGCGGACGGACGGACGTAAGACGTTTTTACTTAAGTTACTTGATTCATTGGACCTCCTTCATCACTACTTTCTTTGGAATCGCGCTCCTCTAAAACAAACTCGAGTTAGGAAAACATAATATTTGTCTCCTAATTTTTTGCACCGTGTTAGGTATATCAAAATCGTGTGTAAAATGACCGTCTAAACAGATAATCTAGTGTATTTAGTATTTAGTTTTCATACTTTTTTTCCATATTTACAAACTCGTAGTAATATTTAAAAGAATGCTCTTCCCAATGAAATGAAGACGGAAAAAAATTATAGAAAATTCAAGACTAAATTGAAAAATCTTCTACAAAAAACCATCACAATAACGCAATGAAAAAATCTTATCAAAAACAATCTATATATATTTATAAATGTTATTACAAAACCTTCTTAATTATTAATTTTTATAACTTAATTTAATGTTTCCTTGTGTATATCTTATTTACTTATTCTAATGTCTCGCATTTATGTATTCTTGTATTGTTTATATCTTACTTACTTAATTTATTGTGTTAATTTTTATAACTTAATCTAATGTTTCTTTGTCTATATCTTACTTATTTAATCTTATGTTTTACACTAACGATTTAATTAATAATAGATATATACATATATGACAATGCCCCCGCTTTTAAACACGAGAATAAGTTCTCATTTAAAAGTGGGTAAGCGTGTAATATAAATGTGTATTAATTATATTATATTGAATACACTCTTACATTGTACATTTACCAAATAAATTTAATAAAAAAAAAACTTATTGGCACCAGATATGGTGCTAAATTGCGAACAAAGAATCTGCGTTAGTTCATGTCTATTTGTGTTACTGGTAGTACTAATATATATTTTCATACATGTGTGATATTATTGAAGACAAGAGATCAATTTTTCTTAAAATTTAGTTGATTAATCACGTAGTATTTAATAATCTAATATACATTATATAGAGGGGATCCTTTCATTTTGCATTGGTGCCCAAAGTTTATTGTAGTTGCGCCTCTGCATGAAAGCCTGGTTTATTGTCAGTACGGGCGGTGCAGGTGAACGCACGCGGTGTTCAGAAAAAAGACATATGTATCTCACTCTTAGCAAAACACTCAAAGAAAAATCACTCACTCACCAGGAAAAATACAAAAACAACTGAAAAAATTAAAAAAACTTAATGAATAAAACACTATTTGTTGTGAGAAATGAAAAAGTCAACAAACCATTGAACAAAACAGTAATAACATTAGCAGACTTTACTATTATATAAAAACTATCACAGAATACTCTGCATGTTTCTTTTAAAAGTAGTCTAGATATCACGGAATATGTATATGTACATATTCCGTGATATCGTGACATTTACAAAGGGCGGTAAATTGATAAGGTAAAAGTAAAAAAATATGTAACATTTATTTATTTATTTTATACATTGAGAACTCCTGCAATGTGAATAATGAATGTTCAATCAGTGAAGAAACCTATAACTTCATATATTTCTTATCATTCTCTCCTCATTCATTCGCTCAACATGCCCAAATCACCTGAGCGACCTTTGTTTAATTCTATTCACTTCGCTAAAATAAGCTTTACATTATTTTCTAATTTGTTCATTCTTTACACTATCTAATGGATTTGGAAATTACACTTGTAAGTGTGATTTCCACTGCAATTGGTCTGCCACAGTTTCTTTTCTGCTAGAATTTCATTGCGTACCCAATAGAAATTTTTGTATTCAAAGCACGATTCACCTTATTCCCTGGAGTCACCTTTTTCTCGACATATTTATCAGTCTTCCCTCTTCCATCTATTCATACTTCCCGAATACGCTAACTCATCTACTCAATCCAAACATTAATCACTAACTAACTTACTTACCATCACGCTGTATGCCGCGGGGGTAGGCAGAGAGGATGAATAATCACACTCTTCTGTCCTGACACACAACTCTCGCCTTGTCCACATGCAAGCAAGATCGACGATTATTGAAACTCCAAACAGGACTGTTTCAGTAACTGGTCATGCCACGTCTTCCACCGTTTTTTACGTTTTTGTCTCTTTCTATCAATCTCAAGCTTACCTCTGAGTATATCTCCTGATTACAACTTTTATCAATTTGTATATTAACCTTAACATATAGATGCATGTCATCGCGGAGTTTTTTATAGAACTTTTTGAGTTCTACAACTTCTCTATAGGAAGTATTTAAATATCTCTTACCGTTAAGGCAGCGTTCGTAAAAAACGCATTGCTCTACCATTTTTTCGTCAACTTTATTTAGAAAATAGGCCACCACGAAAAGCCCTTTTATTTTAACGAGATAATATATATAGCCTATTTAAACCCTGAAAGTGTATTCTAAATATTAGTGGAAGAATTTTTAAAATCAGACGAGTAGTTTCGGAGAGTACCTCCTACATATAAACTAACAAAAAAACACACTTGACATCTTTATACATAGTATAGATGTATTTTGGGAACATTATACTTAGAAGGGCCTTTATTTATTTTTGATGTGTAACATTTTTCCTCTCGCTTTCCCGCAATCTGTGGCAGTGATTTCATGAAAAATGACGGAAATGCGCAACAGGAAATAAGACGCCGGGGAAGCGCGCGCAATTTCATTTGACCAATGAGCGCGCGCGATGGAAAACAAATCAATGTCCAGCAAGTGCCATCACAGCGAAGACGCACACTTCCAACATTCAACGTTTCTGATATTGTATATATGTTACGCGTGTGGATGTTGTAACTTTGATATATTTTGGCTTATATCTTCGAAATTATCCAATAAATACTTCATTTTTTTACATTAATGTAAACAATAACTATCCTTAATGATTTACATTCTCAAATTTTATGTAATTTATGTGATTATTTTTAAATATTTATACAAAGTTTTCATACAATTTGTATAGCGGCACACTACCGCCATCTATGATAATAAATAAAAACATATAATAGATCAAACGTATTTCTAAATAAAAATGCGTATGTGGATATACGGTACTTATCTAGTCCGGCAAAATTCAATAATAAATATACGCACATTTATTTTCTTTACTTGTATTTACTAATTAATAAATATATAGGTATTACCTTTTTTAAATTTGATGTTAATTTCTGTTGCAGCTCAATCGATATGTTTAATTGTGAGATGTCAAATGTTACACATCATATGCGATTTTTTTTAATCAGTGCTGGCTTGTCCATGTACAAAATTACCTCACAAGTGTTGTATAAAAACATGTCTGTGAATTTTCGTAATATTCTACGATTGGACACGTTCAAGGATGTCTGCAAATGTACATTATTCAGTTTAGTATGCGCGCGCACCTCGTGCTCGAGTGCTGCGTGCTGTGTACCTGCCAGTTGTCACGCTTGGCCATAAATTATCCGGCACACATCACCCACACCTACGCATTCCGATCATTTCAAATTTTATTCAATGCGTACAAAATTATACGTGCTGCAGCTACAGCCGGAGGCGAAATAAATTGAATAATAACCGGCGATTAATTCATTATCGTACATACGTTTCCCAACGAAACCTTTCAGGGTCGGGTACCGCGTTTACTGCATTTTTGTATAATTTTGATCCGGATGTATGCAAGCGAATTGGCATAAGAAAAACGAAAGTAAATTGACTTCCGAATTCCGAAAATAACACGATTGTTATTTTCGGTGATTGCTACCCCAGCCATCAAAGACAGACAAGCGTGGATTTAAGACAGTCCGCCTTATTCCATGATGACTATAGACGTACCACTATAACTTGGCGTGCGAGGGTGGGCGTCCCTATCGCGTAACAGAAGTTGTCAGGGTGTAAATTTATTACACAATACACAATGTACAGAATGTCCGGTGACCGGTGTCGTATTAAATACAGAAATTTGATCGGGCAGCACTAAAGAAACCATGCAGTAATGGCGGCCGTTCTATCTGTCAAACTGTCAGACGGTAATTTCGGTCCATTATTCGCTTTTTCAGCTTCGCAAAACTTTAACACTTTATTGGCAATTGTTCTTGCACCATCCCGGACTGTTTAGGATGTTTTGGACATAATAATTCAGTGAATATTGGTAATCAAAATGTCACAGCTCCCGACCAAATACGAAATTGAACTGAATGACAGGGCGAAGGGTTACCGCCGGGTGCGGGCGGGGCGGGTTTTAGTTCCAAATTCGCCGCACGCCAAGTTACGTTGGGCAAGCAATACCCATTATGTACGCTCGTGCAATTACTTAATTAATTTACATTTAAGAGGCTCTTATACTTTCAATATTGGCATTAGTTTAATCACTTCCCGCTAAAAATGGCGCTAGTTTCGCTCAAACATGTATTATTTAGCCACAAAAAACGATATCGAGAAAAATACAATACTATAAAACGAAATAGAAATGTGCAAACTTTAACGCCTGACCTTTTAACTGCGTAGTGCTACATACGTAACCCTTTCTGCATGAACGCAAGTTTTGCAAGTTTGGCGAAATTTTTCTGTACAATAATTATTCGATCCTTATATTAGAGATGTGACAAAGCCGACCGTAATGCAATGGATATTGTTTCATTCTGAAATTTCACTCAAAATTTGCTTTTTATGCTATTCTTCTGATTTTTAAGAAAAACATTTTTTTAAGATCTCCATTACATGTAACATTATGTTATTATTTTTTATTATTATTATGAAAATATGGTTAAGTATAAAGAGAATATAGAAATAAAATATTCTGAATTATCTTTTCAAAACGTAAGACTTTCATGAAAGTAACGTATATCGAATATCTAAAATTAATTCGCAATAATAAAAGTCAAATAAAATGATAATCATCCGTATTCTGAACTAAGCAACATTGGCTATTTCTGTATCTTGACAGTTGTTGTATTACATTGTGATGCCGTTTTTTTGACGTTTTATGTTTGGCAGGTTTGAAATTAATGAATTCAATAAATTAGAAAGATCATTATTCTTAATTGTGAATAAACATTAACATTTGTTTACGTTTTAGGGCTTTCTGATTGATTGAATTCATTAATTATTTCAAACACGCCAAACTTAAAATATCGAAATTAGTGTCAATATATTGTTATACATACCTGTCAAGATTAGGATAAAGATCTGACATCCCAATACTGCTATTTTCAGAATAGCACAGATTAACTTTATAAAAAGTATTATATATTCATCAAATTTCTGAAGGGTGATAGTGCAAAATGATTAAACTTTTTTTTGCTTGCATTAAAGCGAATTTATTTTTAATATTCTACATAAGTTACTTAAATAACAATCAAAAACGGAACATATAAACGTAAAACCTTATGATTAATAAACATAATAACAAAAGATATAAATCATAAAATCTGATTATGAAAACTGGAGAAAAACGATTATTAGAAAATATCAAAAACTGACCATAATAAACGATTATAAAAAACATTCATGCATGTATGCGGTAGAAGTAATATTTAAAAACTAAAATAAAGACAAATTATATATTAATGATGCTCAAAGTATTGAGTTGTATAAATCTACACTGATCATTGTCAATTACTTTATTGAATTTTATGAAAATAATGAAAACTCACACTTACAGAAATGTAACCTCAAATATCTAAATATAATAATTTGGTTGTCTATCCGTAACTTGCTGGAATGACAACTTTAATTAGAGTGTGACACGCAATCAGTGCATGGCTCACGATTATTTAAAAAGTATAACAAAAAACGGTTAACGGAACATATAAACGAAAACAAAACGATTCATTAAAACAGGGTATTTAACATAATACAACATATAAAGATGTTATAAAAGGAAAAAAAAAGGATTCATAAGATCCGATTATATGAACTGGAGTAAAACGATTCATAAAAAATATCGACAATTGACCACAATAAATAAAAATATATAATGACGGAAGACAAAAATGGAGCATATAAACGGTTCCTTAATAGCCGGAGGATAAATTAATAATCGGGTTTTGCAAAATGATTTAATAAGTTTATATGTTAAATTTAGTCGCCCGACCAGAGTTGCCAACAGCGCTTGGCCTAATATCGCCGTTTCCTATACATAAAGTAGCCTAAAGTAGCCCAAACGCCAAAATATCAATATGAATAAAATAAAATGTAATTTTCATCAATTTATTTATAACATATTTATAATGTCTTGATAAATAGGCCTAAGCCTAATATAAAAAACCGTTATGTTCGTTAAAAGAAAGTGAAGTAAGTAGATAGGTAGCATTTTAAAAACACCGGAGACGTACATTTTTCTACCAGCGTGTAAACTTACCATGTGATTGCTTGGTTGAAAGTTATTGCAACACACATCTTACATTCATATGGGTACGAATTCTAAGAATAGCGATCAGCATGGATAGTTGCAGGCGATTCCTTAATTTTGTTTTAATTGTCCCCATTACGCTTAAAATTCTTTCAATGACAGCGTTACACAAAGGTAATTGTATTTTTTTCTTAATTATTTGCGATTCGGCTGATTTAAATAACTCGTCTCTGAAGTAGCCTAGTAGGCGACCAGTCGCCTTTTAGATTTTTTCGTCGCCGATTCTCGTTCTGAGTAGCCTAAATGGCGAAAAATCGCCTACGTTGGCAACTCTGCGCCCGACAGCAAATACGAAAATCGTTATTTTCTCCTTAATTTTCTTTTTTCAAAACAAACAAACTCAAAACAATATTATATCGTTTTACTGAAAATTCTTCAGTTAAAATAAAAACACAAAAAAATGCCGATTCAAAAGATTTCACATCACTATTTCGTGAAAAAATGACAATTACCGTTTAGTAAAGAAATAGACGGAGTATCTTATTTCATTAAAAATATTGTTTGCAGGTAAAATAAAGGACAAAAATTCAGTGTATATACAGAACAAAGTCTATATATCATATTGTTTCAAGAAAACAGATAAGAATAATGGAAAAAAACATTAGAATCGGCCCGCAAAAACAAACAAAATTTGACAGTTGTAAAAAATAAAAATGGCGACATTCAAATTCAAGTATTTTAAATACATTTAAACGTTATTTTCTGCATTTACCGTTGTCCCCGCGACATGGGATTTCTAGAATGCATTCATTATACGGATATCTTCCCTTTATTAACACTCAGGCAAAGTTTACGCAGCATTTTAAGATATATTCGTATAAATTAGCGGGAGCGTAACCTAACGACCGGCGTAGTTGGTGTCCAACCAACGACTGATTTGTAAGAAAAATGATCTTTTAACAGACTATACGATTTAATTAATTCAAATTTTTGTGTATGAGGTAGAAAATTTTGAATATTTTTATATTAATGACAGTGAAATTTTCTTAGTACGCATGTAAAATTTAATTAAAATAATCAATGTTTTAATGGTTTTTTGGATGCTGCAATATAGGAGACGGAACGTGAATTTTTATCTTTTTGTAAACGTTGTATTTAACAACCTACCCAAAAATAATTATATATTTTCCCCCAAACTTTCTGTTTGAACTTCTTTTATTCAATTTATTAAAAAAATATATGGTCTTTACGTGGAAATCTTTCGAGAAAAAGTGTACCAAAGATAACTCTATTGCTAGAAAGATTAAATAGGGCTTCGGGATTATATTTTTTTTGTGATAATAACAAAGTATTTTTTTTACTTTTTTTAAACAAATGCTTTAAGAGTAAATGGACCTTTCATAATAAAATTGATTGAATGCATGGTTAGCTGCAATTTTGGCAATAAGATTCGAAAACTTTACACTAAATTGACTTTCCAGACAGCAAAAACGTGAATCATGTACTATGGCGCCTTAAGACTTTTGCAGTGTTAGATGAGACCCTTGGAAAGTAATCGTGAATCTACACGTATACTAACATATAAAGAGGTAAAATTGGTAAGATTGGATGTAGGAGATGATCTCCGAAACTACTCATCCGATTTCAAAAATTCTTTAGCCGATATTTATAATGGACCTTCACGGTGGACATTCATTTAGTTTCATATTGTTTACGAGCAGAAGGGAAGTATTTTCCCTCTGTTGAGTGCCGCTCCTGCACTGAGTATTTGTTTTTCTGCCGGTCTTGACTTAGTTGCCGGAAGTCATCGTGTTTTTCTTTTTGTTTGTCATCCATTAACCCCTTGAGGGGCGGTTTACTTGTCTGACTTCAAGCCATCCACATGGGACTTTTCTTTAATTATCTTATTCTTGTTACTTTAATTTATTATGTTTTAACATTGTATTTAATTCTGTTTTGTTTTGCTTATGATTTTTTTTGTGTTATATTTTTAAGTTATACGACTCTTGTTTTGTTTTATTTCATGTACATTTTCTTTTTTTTAAATAAAGACCTGTTTGTTTGTTTCTGCGGCCGTGCTGTCCCGCGGCGGTTTACACGACCACTGCGGGGCGGCACGGTCATGCAAAGTAGTATTTAAAAAAATGTCAACCTGGAGACAATTGAGTAGGATCGATAAGGAAGCTTTTTCTCTTAGAACGATCCTGGGCAAGCGGTGGGTACCATTCACTGGTCACCACAATAAAACGATGGAAAATGCATGCGTGTATCATGTTCTATGAAATGATAACAATAGGCTACTCGAATTAATTATGAAGGGAAAGATAGAAGGACCTCGAGGAATAGAAAGACGACAGAAGACGTCATGGTTCCGCAACTTTTACGAGTGGACTGGTATCAGAAACGTCGAAGAGCTATTTCGGACTGAGGCAGACAGGGATGCCTCTTCCATAATGATCGCCAACGCCAGAGACACCTGATGCGGCACAAAGAGAAGAAGAAGAATAACAAAATGGGAGCGATGCCAACCTGTCTGTAGCGTAGCTGATGGAGTAAAAAAGAAAGGCTTAACCGGTCGGGTGCCGGAGCGCAGAACTGCGCGAAAACTTTTGTACTCTCTATGTGCCGAAGCGCAGATCTGCGCTCCCTAGACACGTATGCGAATTCGGCCTATTTTACCTGCGTTTATGAGTTATTAAAGCTTATCATTGGTTGTATCTCAAGTTTTTTAATGAATGAACGAGTTATATTTGTCAAGTAACCTCATTTGCCACGCAAACCGGACAAAAAATCATTCCAAATGTCATATCATGTCAAATCATAAAAAAGTGTTTTTTTAATAAAGAAGTGTTAAAATTAAGTATTTTTATATTCTTTGATATATTTAGAACGAAAATATTGAAATACAATATCTTAAGTGTTATTGCTTCCATGGTTTTATTCGATCAACATGTGCGTACATTTCTGGCAGTCAATTTCATTACTTATTTTCATAATTAATGAATAAGTAATTATTGAAATATAAGTAATTATTGTAGTCTGTATATTGAGAAACTAGAAACTGCAGTTTCTTACGATTATTCTTGATTTTTACATGAATAACCATCACAAAGAGTGTCTAAAAAACAGCAATCGTGCGCGAAATTGCGCGGCAGACAGGATACATTCCGCGTTACGTACGGCCGGCATCCGACCAGTTAAGTGAGCGGAGGATAGTGAAGGAAATATATATCCCGATTGTAGAGGGCATCAAAACGTGACGTAATCACATTAATCAGTTATTGTAAGATAGACCAAGCATCAACAAAAACTTTAAGAAGTTATTTTTTCTTTAGAAGAACTTGAAAAGAAAAAAAGAATTTTAAAAAAAGAAAGAAAAAAGAAAGAAGAAAGAAGAAAAAAAGAGAAAAAAGAAGAAGAAAAGAAGAAAAATTAAGATACAGTGAACGAGGCCATCGGCATCCCAGTATAGAAGAATGTGGCGTTCTATCTTCTAGTCTGCCCCTTCAGTGAAACGGCGCCAATTGCACAGAACACATTCCTTCGCTGCAGCGGCGATCAGTTCATATTATTAGCACTGTTCCCTCTGAGGTATGCGGGTATGCGGCCGCACACTTATATTAGTTGTCCGCACACATGTTCCCATCAGAAAGAAATACGCGAAACCGGATACGGCCGTATTCTGAAAATAGCAATATTGCTATTTATGTATCTTGACGGTTATTTTATAACATTGTAATGACATCAATGTCGACGTTTTAAATTTGACAGGTTTGAAATTAATGAATTCAATCAATATGAAAGCTCTAGAGCGTAAAAAAAAAACAATTTTTGAATATTATTATTTATTAATGATTATTAATGCCGTTTATTGGTGATTAACCAATTACCAACACATAACAAGTAAATGATAAACAAATGAAAAAAATTCAACAAGGTCAATAAAACAATTAATAGAATATATTTTATTTTATTTTATTTAGTTTGGCACAAACACAGGCATGACATGCCCTTACAATTTTTGCATGACATAATGTCATCTAAATCATATCATTTTATGTTACATTTTTATTTTATGACAAAAGGTATAATCATACAAGGAAGTTGTTTTATCTGTTGCCTCAATGATCATATTGTCAATTGCAATAAAATTTTATTTTTGAATTTTGATTTGCCATATGAACAAGTCGCGGTAATGTATAGGCAAATTATAAAATAGAAGATAAATAGAGTTTGTTAGTTTGTAGAGTTATTAGTTGTGTTTAGTGTACGAGCATTAAATATATCAATAAAGCCGTATTGATTACCTAGGTGGTGCAATCTGTGAAAAGGCGAATTCATACTACAGTTAGTGTGCTAGACACCTACATAAAATAGCTCGCACTGTTGTGAAACCGACCGCCCAGGTACACTGTCAATAATCATTTTTAAAAACTCAGAAGAGTCTAACGTAATAATTTTATGCAGATAAATTTAATCACTTACAATTCTCTTACACGATAGCTTCGATAGGTTAATTACACTCATTAAGAAATCATAATTAATTTGGTCCGAAAAAAGGAATAATTTATAATTTATGAATCTTAAAAATTTGTCTTGAACCGTTTCGATCCTCAATGAACGCTTTTGAAGGTACTTCGTCTTACATTCCGCTTGAGCTGGGATGGTAGATGGTAGCCACCGCGAGACCACCACCCATAAAACCAACCATTGTTCGGGATGAAAGATGTGCGATACCGACATCCTTGTGGACATGGTGTTTGAACACGGATGAAACCAGGGAAGGAGGGGCTTCCGAAAGCAAATAAAATTTGACTCGGATCAGCGAGCTTTTAATTGAAGAAAAATAAAAATTGATTTTTGGTTATCGATATGTATTTCCTGTTGTGTGTCAAATTCTGAATTATCACAATATCCGCTTTTATTGTAGTTCATATAAAAAAACGCCATCTACACCGAATACATTTTTTTATGTTTATAGACTGAATGCGGTGGAAATGCGGTCACTAAGCCGCTTGTGTGGAAAATCTTTGGTCGATAGAGTGAGGAATGAACAAATTAAAAGTGAATGTAATGCTGGCTGTAGTGTGGCAGACAGAATAAAAAACGGAGTGCTGAGATGGTTTGTCATGTAGAACGTATGAGTGAGGAAAAAAAGTTGAGAAAATATATGGGGTGAGTGTTGAATAAAGGGCGTCCGCGAAAGATCTGGCATGATCAAATACTACAAATATTGGAGGATGGCACTGTTAAAAGCCTCGACAACGGTAGAGCTTGCATCAGAAGATGGATGAATGTAACCGAAGCTAAAGTGGTGTGCCAAGATAGAAGAATATGGCGTTCCATCCTCTCTGCCTACCCCTGCGGGGAAACGGCACGTCGGTTAGTAGGTTAGTTAACTATATATTTATGTAATATGTTTCTATAAATATTCTTTATTTACCGTGTGCAGTAATCCGTAAGGATAATTTCGTATTTTTAAAGTTTTTATTTGATGGTAGTTAGAGACTAGGTAGGTAGGTGCTTAGTACCTTATAAATGAATAATATTATTCTCATATTAAACCAGTACCATTTTAACCACAGAAAAGATTTAGTGTTCTGTGATTTCAACCAACTAACCATCACGCCGTTTGCCCGCAGAGGGAATAGAACGCCATATTATTTATCTTGGTATACCACTTTTGCTATCAATATTCTTACTATTTTCAAACTAAGCTGAGCGCTCGTGCTATGAAAATAGGACTAACTTGCTGGTCTGGTGTGAGATTCGAACCAGCGACCTTTGGATCACGAGGCGAGAGTCCTAACCACAAGCTACTCAATTACAACATTACAATATTATTTCATTTTATGTTTACATTTTCACAATTAATATTATATACAATATTATTACAATTCATACATTTGTACATAGATAGGCATTTTTGAGGCTTCCAAGAGAGCCATCCTTTAATGTTTGCAATATTTGATGTTGCAAAATCTTTCGCGGATGCGTATTTATATTACATTTTAATTTATAGAATAGATACTAATGCACACTTGCGAGTAGTAATTTAGAATACGCATTACAAATCTGGAATCCTGCACACAATTTGCAAATATCACGGATCGAAAACATATAAAAGAAATTTGTCAAATACATATGTTATCGTCTGAAATACTTCTGCAAAAAGGCGCGAAATAACCGCACCTTTTTGCAGAAGTATAGTAATTAATTTTTTTTGCCTCAGACTCAATAGATTGTCCTGAATGTAAATATAATATCCAAGTAAATGTTCCTCCTAAAATTCTAGCGTAACCCTCTTCTTTTTACTCCCCTTGTTTCTACAAACTACGGACAACATTCATATTTGTGGCGAACTTGCAACAAATTTAATGCACTTACCAAAATGTATAATTTATGCTTATTTTAAAACAACCCTACTGATGTACGGCGTTTGCTTTCCAAGTCATTTTTCAAATAGAATATATTACGTTAATATTCAATTATATCTATCTAGTTCTATTAAAATAACAATCATACTATGCATATATGCGGGGTATAAAAGCAAAGTCAGCATATCCAAAAAAAAATTAATACAGTCGTCGAGAATTATTAATTTATAATGTACTGAATTAGAGATTTTATAGGAATAGTCTATAATTTTATAGGAAACATGATTTTGGAAGAGATAGATACATAACATATTGAATTCAGTACATTTTAAATTAGTAATCCTCGGAGACTGCATTCAAAACATTTTTTTTAATTTTTTGGATATTGTTGCCTTTGCTTTTATACCGTACATTTATATTCCATGCAAATAGGTACCATAATATGTTATTACTATCAGTGAAAACCTATAATTGGCTTTTTTGTATACCATTCCGAATAAATAAAATATAAAAAAATTAATAACTTATTGTTGATAAGCCGTTGCTCTGAAAAAGCACAAATTTGCATAAAGCAGAATTGTCAGTTACGACACTGCTACTCCGGGACGCATTCTTGTGTGTGTACAATTCGCTTAACCGCAAGAAACAACAAAACATATATTTTTTGCAAACAATTTCCGTCTGTCGTAAATACCGGCGGAGTTTCATCACAAAATGAGCCTACTTCGCCGCTGCTCGCTGCTCGCGGACCGGTGCCCGGGGACCAGTCCAAACCTGCTATTCTTCGCAGGATGTTAAAACACCCGACACATTCTTCCAATCTATCTCCTCTTAAATAATACGTCTTGCAAATTACACATAGATAATTTTAATCGTAATTCAAACAGATAGTGCAACGACGGAGAAATAGTCATCGGGTGCATTGCGCACTTCGAACATATATTTGTATTTTTACTTCCTTTCTTTCAACTCGTGGCGTCCGCTTGCTTGCCGGCTTGCCGGGTGAGAAAACTTTGGATCAATTTTTAACCCTTTTCCCGTGATCCAATCGAGTTGAAACTTGGCAAGTAGACTCGTGGCGACGATCAAGAAGATCTGTCAAATTTTCGTTAAAAGAAATTAATAATTATAGTATAATTTCGGATTTTTAGAATTTTTATTGGTTTTTTCAAATTGGAATCATTAGAAAAGTTTGATTACTAGCATAGCGGCCCGATAACGTCGCGGAATATTTTCTAAATTTGAATTACTGCGTTGGTATTCATAATAGGTACTTCACTACGAATGTCGAAAATCTAAATTGACTGACAAATGTTTTTTGAATTTAATCTTCAAAGCATGAAGTGTCTTATCAAAGCTCAAACATCTGACATTTTAGAAATATATTAAATTACTGTAAGTTTAGTGTTATGTTATATGTTTTAATTCGTCTTTAATTGTTGTTTTTACAAAGAAAGGGAGTATAATAAAATCTTGGTTTTTATGGGTTACTTTTTTAACGTGAAAACGTCTTTAAAATCGGTGCCAGGTGTGGGAAAGGTTGTGCCCAAATGAGCGATTGTTTATATCGAAATAATTTCAAACTTCAATAGATGTGCTAAACATAAACATGGCGCCGCCATCCTGGTCTCGTTTTAAAGAAGAAAGGTGAAAGTTTATGCCACTACTTCAGTATATGTCGTGAACTGCGAACGCGCAAAGTGAACCCATGATTTTTGACTTTCCGGATTCGACACGTGGCCACAAACGGGAACAAATCTCAGAGGCTAATTATTATTCTATCGTGAATTATAATACAGTTATCCAGCTAAGGTAGTGTCCAGTGACTTCTTTACAAATAAAAACTTGGATTGCTTATTAGCGATTTATTAGGACACCATGATGATGAACATGCGATGAATCCGCAATAATATGCATCAGAATAAGTGGGTACCACAGAGTATAAAATTGTAGGTACAGAGTTTAAACAACGGAATATGTTCCACCTCGTTTATATTTAAGGCACATTTATAGTGCAATTAAAGTATTTATTCTCTCATAAATAAATTCCATAGTAAAAGCCTTTTTTCTTAAATTTCATTCAGTAGAATTAGTCATTCAGACAGTAGAAACGTATTCATTCTCTATAAGTAAATATGTATTTTTGTAGTAAAATGCGACTTACTTAGAGTAGTCTGATTTTTTCGTAATTGTTTTGTAAGAGCTCGTGCTCTGAATTTTTTTTCAAGTCAAACGTAGTGGAACCACAACGTGCGCCAAGAACTTTCTGCTAGTTCATGTCTACGAGTATATTTGTGGGTCAATCGCCGAGAGGTTTTATGTGACGAGAAAATATATACTTCCCTCTCGTTTGCACTACCATTGACTCCATATAAAAGAAGAAGACAGATGATAACAGAATGAGATGACAACACCAACGTTAATCCTGGTTATATTTTGTTGGTCTGCTGCGACTATCTTTTGAATTCCGCGTTCTCTTAGCCTTTTTTTATTTGCTACTTGCATCTTGATTTTTGGTCCCGCGCGACCTCTGGCGACATTTAAAGAAATCAAAATAGAGGCAGTGCCTGAAAGTTTTTGAAGTTATCTTTTTTTGGCGCATTGGGGGTAGAATTTTTATTGTAATGAAAGTTGCGCACCCGCAGCCTACGCATTGTAGCGGGAAACAGCACGTAGCGGGAACGTGAGACCACGAAAGGCGCGCGCATCCATTAAACTGTCAAAAGTTTATTCACTTGAAATTAGCGTTCCAGTAATATAAATAATGTATTGTCGACCATCTTGAATAGAGTACCAATCATAAAGATGCTCAATTCAAAAGCTGACGAATGATTGAATTGAAAAACAACGTTATTTTCAGATATCCGTTAATTTAAATTTAAAAATAAAAAACACATTCACTAATTCGACATTGAATGCGGCCGTCAAAGGTATAACTTTTAAACACGAAACCGTTTTAGACCGAAAATCGTTAAAACGTGAAAGTGGGTAGGCACTTGGACTTTTTTGAAAGTGCAGCCGATAAATGTCTTCGAATCGTCGTTAGACGTGTTTTATCGTGTGCTAGCTATTATAGTTTATTGATAGCCATCACAATCAGTTACAGTTTTACCATTATTGATTATTTCGAACTTTACAGGAGAGCAAAATAATGTTTTGCCAATCTGATTTTGACAATATTTATTTTATTACTAAACGATTTCCGTATGTGTTTAGGATAAACAGATATGAAAATCGTTTAATAATAAAAGAAACATTGACAAAATCAGATTGACAGAACTTTCTTTTGCTCTAACGCCCTTTTGGATTTCTACCCTCGATATATTAATAATTTAACTACATCAAAGTGCTACCAATTATATGTATCATCTCCCTAGAGATCGTATTATTGTATTGATATACATTTTTAACCAATAAGTAAATATCAATTATCACAATCACGCCAAAGTATAACTTCTACCGCGCGTACATGAGTAGGTACACGCTTCTCCATTTTTTTTGTAGTATAATTATTTTTCTCAATTGCGTAATGCGCCCGGCCACAATATCAGTCATTCCCCCCTGGGCGGCTGCGGTAATGCAGCGCGGAGTTTAATATTTATCGCCTGTTTTGCTCTGCGGTATTCCCGGCCACCGAGCACTCGCATCGCGCCCGTCATGTTTGCTGCCGTACATTGTCAGCGCGGGTCCAGGCTAGGCAGGGCAGGATTTGCCTGTAAGGCCCGGTTGTTTTTTTTACTTTTTAGTACTTTTTCCGAAAATGGGTTGTTTCAACTCGGATTAAGCGAAACCTGTCAGAGAAGCAGAAATTTTAGATAAAACTCTCGGTCAGAGACGCACATGCGCACTACGCAATGTAATTGACATCTGTCAATAAAATATTTTTTTATTAATTTTTCGACATTTTACATACAAAGTGTCGAAATGTACAATATTATGTAGGGTGGCACATACTTTTCTGACGATCGACTGATCCTGCAGTATATCCTTAACAGGAGGAGTAATTTACTTAGACCTCGAACAATACTTTTTTGTCATAAGAAATTGATTTTTCCGCAAATCCAAATGAATTTTACCAGAGCATTGTCGACAATATTTTTTTCAAGGTTTCTATTTCACTCGAGTTTTGATAATTTTACATTTATATCGATGAAAGGTGCGTAGGTGATCATTTGGAATACTGTTTCTTGGACTGCGGATAGGGTCAGCCATTACCAGATACCTACCTATTAATAGGAAAATGAATATTTTAATAAAAAATTCAACTGTAATATCTCTACTCCAGATGAGACAGGGATTGCCTCCAATTAAACAGGGGAGTACTTTGTATATGGACTTATATTTCGGACTTGACGTGTGGAACGACCGTTCTACCTACTGTCTATGCCGCGGGCGCAAAGCAAAAGAGAGCCCGTCCTCAAAATGGCGGCCTATTTTATAACCGCGCTCCCTAGGGATACCACAACAACTTATAATCTATATATTAATTACTCCAACCAATGTCGTTTCTGCATATGGATAATTTCTGTTGCCAGTTTAAAAAAAAACATTTTAGAGTACATTAAAAAGATTAAAAAATATAGGAATACGAACAAACTGATATCAAAAAACATCCAAATCCAAATTATCGAAAATTAAAATATCGGAATTTATAGATTTTTTAAAATATTTTCGTGGAATCCGTGTATTCAAAACAGCCAACGTAATTGCAGTCAACGAATTTTTGTGCTGGTCATACCACAGAATGACGCTTTATGACATTGACAGTAAGTATACGTTTACGCTTTTCTTTTTATTGTTTTTGCATTAATCTTGCTTCAATAAACGTTCAAAACATTTATTTATTAAACATTTATTACGCTTTATATTTTATTTAAACTGCAAAGTGAACTTAACCTTAGATAAACATCTCTCATATAACCTCAAAAGTCTCACAGCGCGTGGCGCGAATGTCATTTTACGTGTCATTTTCTCCGTATTTATACATAAAAATTATTATTTTTCAGAATTCCGATGGAAGACTCAACATCACAAACCGGCAATTTGATAATGCGATTCGAGTTCACAATATGAATGAAGAAATGCCAGACGTAGAGTGTCAAACATAACAGAAGAGGAATGTGAAAGAAGGAATGCTGACCAGCGGGAACGTAAAAATGCTAGGCAAAGAGTGTATGCTGAAGGAAGAAATGCGACATCTTATTTTAAATGTGCCATTAACAATTTTAATTCATTTGCATTATGCCAATCATTGCAAAGCGGTTCATTTTGGTGCTGAAAAGGGTAAGTTACTTCATAGCTGTTGCCACAATGGAGGACTGCCGCAATATCCAGAAGAAAACAGTAATGAGTCTAAAAATTTTAAGGAATTTATTCGACAGTACAACTGTGCTAATGCATTTGCATCTTTCCGTATTGTTTAAAAATTTCAGGTGAAGTATATCATAGAAGTTTGCAGAGTGATGGAGAGGTGCCGGCATATGCGCAACTATATGTTTACGATGCGGATGAAGCAGTCAGGGTACGTATGAGCCATCCGTCTAACCTTAGATGTCAACAAAATATAATGGAAACTATTGATAATGTCATCCGTCGTGTAAGTCCATATGCTCTCCAATACAAAAGGTTGAAAGAAGCGGTTGAAGAAGAAGAATCTATAGTTGCAGAGCACGGGGGCCAGATGCGGAATATTCAACTACTCTTTACGCGTTCTTCGTTAGATGACCAAAGAAGGTATAATGCTCCATCTAATAATAACGAAGTCGCCATTGTGTATGTAGCAGATTACGAGCGTAGGTTACCGCCAAACGTAGATGTTGCTGTTCACCCTAAGAATGTAGGAGGTCTCCAGCATATTAATATGTTATCAAAACATTTAGATTCGATGGTTTTTCCATTGTTATTTCCATCAGGTGAATTTGGTTGGACTCTACAGCCTCAAATAATACAACATTAACTGCATGGTTTAAACTTAACCAACAAGATAATGAGGCATGTAATATTAAGTATCAGGATTGAATTAATTTCTATGTTTTTTCCAGCAATAAGCAGTGGAAGAAGAGGCAATGTGGCGGGGACAAGATTATTGGTCGCATGTCCCCCGTTTCTCCTAGAAATATAGAATTATACCATTTAAGAAATAATAAAATTACCTTTTGTATATTCAAAAGGCATTAATAAATGAAAATTCTTCTTGCACATCACAGGGTTTGCCGGGACCAGATTACAGCAATACTTATAATGAAATGGTTGATATTAATTTAGCATTAGAAAGTTCTTTAGGGTTAGAGATGGCTGGAAAACTCAATCGAGAACAACATTGTGCTTTCGACAGAATAATAAGTAAAAAATTTCAGATGTACCTGAAACAAAAAAATGTTTCTTTATTGACGGTCCTGGTGGCACAGGTAAAACGTTCCTTTATAAGACCATCATACATACTTTAAGAGGAAGATCTAAGAAAGTTTTATCTGTTGCTTGGACAGGAATAGCAGCAATTTTATTACCAGGTAGACGTACATGTCACATGGATTTTAATTTACCTCTTGATTTATAGAATAACACAACATGCAGAGTGACATCCAAGAACCGTGCAATTATAAGTGCAGCTGATGTTATCATCTGGGATGAAGCACTGATGGCGCCAGTTATAGCTTTAGATATAATTGAACATACTCTGCACGATATAATGGGTAATAATGATATTTTTGGCAATAAAGTTATCATTTTGGGCGGCGACTAGACAAATTCTACCAGTTTCTCGAAGGGCTTCTCGCGGTCAGTTAGTAGCGACATCTATTAAAAACAGCCAACATTGGAAAAATTTTACTATTTTCAATTTGAAAACTAATGTCCGCACTTTAGAAGGTGAAAATTCATTTACACAGTGGCTTTTAGATTTAGGCGATGGAAAGCTGCCTCCTGTGGAAGGAAAGTATGCGTCATCAGTGCTTATTCCAAATGAAAGTGGAAGTCAAAATGTTGTTCAAAGCATATAAATGAGGTACATTCTATAGTGTATATTCCCTAATGAGAAAACGAGTGATACTGTGTCCAAAGAATGAACATGCTCGATTGGTTAACGAAGATGTACTCGGGCGTTTAGAAGGCCCAATCTTTACATTTTATTCTGTGTATTGATAGTATTGAAGATGATGGTCGTGAAATGGACTACAAAATGATATATTTTTAAAATACATTAATTTATCAATAATCATTAAACTAAAATGCTATGTAATTTATTAATAAATAAGACGCTGTAATTTTATCGATAAAAATAAATACAAATAATAATTCGATAGATGTTTCATTTTTTGTATGTCACTGACAGATACCATAGACAGTAAAACCTGATTTTTTCATTGAAGTTTTGTCTGTCACTGACAGCTACCATAGACACTAAAACCTGAATTTTTTCTCCTCAATGTTGATGAATTCATTATTTTAAGACCAGCCAAACTTAAAAACTCAAAGTTGACAGCATCACAATGTTATACAGTAACTGTCAAGAAACAAAAAAAGAAATATTGCTTACTTCAGAATACGGCCGATTATCAAATTCTATTAACTTTGTAACAGTAAAGAAAATAATTGTGTTTGTTGCAGAGCAAACACAATAGGCCGCGAAGCGACCGTCATTGGCCGCGAAGCGGCCACAATAGCATAAATGGAAATTTGCCAGATACAATTGGCCGCGAAGCGGCTGACGTAGGCATAGGTAAATAATTGTGTTTGCTGCACAGCAAACATAATTGGCCGCGCAGCGGCCATCGCTGGCCGCAGAGCGGCCGTCATTGGCCGCGAAGCGGCCACAATAGCCGCCCGCAGGGCCTAGCAGTAAGCAATCGGCGAAGCCGATTGCTTTCCTGCTAGTTATAATTAAATGGAGCCAGATCTCTTTTGGCATTATGCCATTCCAAAACAACTTCGTGAATTTCCTGCCGATTCTTTAGATAGTTGGGTTTTGAAAATATCTGACTTAACCACATATAATTTATTCTGCATATCACTTTGGGTCGTGGGCTTTGGATTCACTTTTCTTTTTACCTGCAAACAAAAAAAAAGGTTATAAACAGAAAAAATAAAGAAATACAATACAGATCAAATAAAAACATATTGTTCTTGCAAACACTAAATAGGTAGGAAAACATTAAATTTCGTCAATAACTAACCTTCCTGGCGCATTTCATCATATTCTCGAATCTACTTCGAAAATCTGTTGGACAGTACACATTTAGGCGGGAACAAAGCTACAAAACATTAAATTAGTTGCGTAATGCAGTCCACTAGTCTCCTTTCATCTTCTTGTGGACATATTCAATCCTTATTTAGTAAAACAGCAGTTTTGATGATATGAACGTCATGTGTCGAAACATTTGCGTGCTGCCAAATGAAATTCAAATGACGTGATACCATATGCAAAATTATTTAGGCGTGCATTTATTATGATTTTTAGTTTACACAATAGTAACACCCCTAATCCGATATTTGACAGATTTTTAGTTTGAAACAACTCTTTCTGCCAGATTTCGCGTAACCTTGAGGTTAAGCTTAGTTTAACCCAGGATTTCCACTTACTTTGATCGAACTTGAAACAACCGGGCCTAAGCAACACAAACTATAGCTTAGAGCCCCACATTCTTGGGCGCCCTCCAAAAAAGGCAATAGGCATGATGACAGATTTTGAAATAACCTTCTATAATATAGGTACACGACCACTATTACCGAAAATAACATTATTTCAGTAATAAACAAAGTTTTTACGCAAATAATTGCATTTTCATCTATCTATTTTAATTTCGCGCAAAAACGCCCGAAGGTGTCATGGCATCTACGTGACGTCAAGCCTAAGTTAACATTGCATTGTGTCTATGACAACAGTTCAGACACACGGTGATGGTTACTTAGGCGTGACGTCATGCGCTCTTGTCGGTGTTCCAGTTAAAATGGCCGAATGCAGATTTCATACTTTTATTTTATTGAAAATCTTATTAATCTCAATGTGTATATTAAAACGGGATTATTTTTTAGAATCCTTTAAAATATTTTCTTCTCTAAAATTACTTTTTCTTTAATACTGTCATTATGCCTATTGTTGTATATACTTCAATATACTGCAGCATTATTTGTCCCAATGAAGCACGTCCGGGACGTCCCATACTCTTCATTCAATTTTTTTAGCGCGTCTTTTCGAAGAACAAAGCGCTATTGTGCCTAGTTTTGAGATTGTTTCTTAATATGATGGTTGCAAATTGTTCTGGAGAAAGATCTTTTTCTCAGTTGAAGAGGATAAAAAATGAATTTAGAACAACAATGACTAAATATAAATTATGTTCCCTCTCTCATGTACATACAAAGTGACAAACTACGCAGTTTATCATCAAAGTGACTTAGCTCTGGCAAAGGCAAAAAAAAATCCTTAATCCTTTTAACACGTTTCAATGGATTAGATAATAAGCCTTTATAAATTGTGCCTTTTAAAATAACTTTTGTTTCATTTTCCCAGAGTTTGCATTTGCATGAATAAAAATGATTTTAAGTTAAAGATTTATTATTTCACTATCTACATACTTCTTAATTATATTTCAGTTTAACTCTCTTGGTATCCGAAAATCATATGTGGCACTGTCATAGAATATCTGGACTTATGAAGGGCTCCATATCTTAAAATAGCTTAGGGCCTTATCAAGTCTAAATCCGGCCCTGAGGCTAGGTAATGAAATCTCGCGAGACTTTAGCCAAGTCGGGATCTCGCGAGATCAATAATATCAATCTCGCAAGATCTCGCTATTGGCGAAATCTCGCATACAATCAATTAAATTTTAATATCTATTTTAATTTTAAAAAAATTATTATAACGGTACTTAATTTTTATTATAAAGATAAATAAAAAGGAAAATAATTTTAGTATCACTGTATTTCAATAGGTAATTAAAGTTATTTTTAAGAAATAGTCAATAAAGTAAGCAAAAGAAATAATCATAATCAGCATCAACAATGAAGTTACTATAAAAAAATTAATATGTTTGATTTTTATGTGTGTTTTTGAAAGTAACTTCGTAAGAAGCACAGATCACTGATTGTTGCATCATTGAGTCGACTCCTTATATGAGATTTCCTTGCATAAGAGAGATCCTTATATAAGTTTTCTCTAAGATTTAACCAATTTTATTGTTTTTATGTCTTCTAATTTCCGGATCATAAAACGCAAAGTATGTTCCGCAGTCATCTGTGCTATTCTGAAAATAACAATATTGGGATATCAGATCAATTAATGTATATTATAGATATCTCACAGAGACGAAACTGTATTTCTTATGGGAAAGTAGGTATAGAAGTCATTTGGATGTACATAGGACTTATGACCTATCTTATGGTTGGCTTAAGTGATCACTTTACACAATGTAACATTCGCCATTTCCACCCATGATAGAATATATCATGCTTACTAATTTTTTGAAAGTTGTATATATGTTCAAATTGTGTGGCAAGCTTTCACATATGAGTTGTAACCGCCTTTCCATGCGGCCTGTACAAAACCATTTTCATTCCTCTAAATCCCCACAGATGTCGCTAATGAGAAAATCTACAATTGATTGCGGAATTTTGGAAGCAATATATATATATTTTTTTTTTTTTTCATATCAGATCTTATCCCAATGCTCAATAGACGAAAATTAAAATAAAAAATAAACGAGACGCAGGTATACGTCAGTATTCGGTGTTCGTCGTACTTAAATAAGAAGATTTGTATATTTTCTCTCTCTCAAAGTAAAAACCTTTTTTTTGATGTCCTATTTCTCCGGTCTGGTCCGACAGCTGCCCTCCGATTCAAACGTAACCTCACAATTCTCATGTTTCGACTAAAATTACATGAAATAAGTACTAATGCTGTATTTAAAGTTTCATATGCACATATTAATTTATTCTACCACAGCGTCCTGATGTAAAATTATGGCAAAATTGTCATTGTCTCGTTGGACCATAGAAACGAGAGTTGGACTCTATATTTAACGTTTGACTGATAACTGCCAAATGCAAGTACTTATTTCTCCCTCTGACCACACCACCACTACCACATACGTCTCGTTTATTTTTCATTCGTCTATTAAGTGTTGGGACAAAGATCACACATCCCAATATTGCTAATTTCAGAATACCACAGATTAGGTCCGAATCTCGGCGATATAAAATTTCAACGGCCAGTTTTACCGCCTCAAATGTTTGTTCTAAACCAAGTAAGATCGCATGTTCCTTTTCAGTAAAAATAGTTACGATTAATCTTGATCTCGCAAATCTCGCGAAATGTCGTACAAATTTTGATAAGAGATTGATCTTGCGAAATCGGTGCGAGATCTCGGTATTTCGATAATACCGCTAATTTTGGCGTTTTAAGTTTGACAGGTTTGAAATTAATCAATTCAGAAAACAAATTAGAAAGCTCATTATTCATAATTGTGAATAACTTAACGTTTAAAACCAAATTTATTGACCAATTAGAAAGACATACAGAAAAATCAAATCAACGAAAAAATATTTGGCTGCTACCGGGATTCGAACCACGGATGAAGACGGAAATGAGACTTACAGATAAGGTCGATATTATCTCAGAAATGTACGAGGTCGCTGTAGCGTAATTGGTTAACGCGCCTGCCCCGGATACTAGGAGATCCGTGGTTCGAGTCCCGGTAGCAGCCAAATATTTTTTCGTTGATTTGATTTTTCTGTATGTCTTTCTAATTGATTAATAAATTTGGTTTTCAATTTCACAGAACTTTGATCTGAAAAATTGCAACTTCACAATAAGAATGTATTTTTGAATATAACTTAACGTTTGTTTACGTTTTAGTGCTTTCTGATTGATTGAAATCATTAATTTCAAACTTGTCAAAATTGGCGGTATTATAATGTTGCACATAACTTTCAAGATACAAAAGTAGCAATATTGCTTAGTTCAGAATACGGCCGATTGTCAGGGCGGGTCCAAGCAGAGGACATTGAACGAATAGACTAAGAGACATAGATAAGAACGGATACATCAAACCTGAAATATTTTCTCTACACGTACACTATAGTAGGTAAGGCGGTTTGGATATTATGACATTTGAGTTAGGGGGATTTTGGCAGATAACAGATAAAACAAATACTAAAAATGAGTAATTAAAACGTAAATATAGCGAGCATGATTTTTTAATACGCTTAACGGAATAATATTGGTCTTTTCATATAAGCTTGCGATTGAGTTAGTGTGGGTACAGTGCGTAATACACGCATAACAATGCGCGTATTACGCACTGAACCCACATACGAGAGGGGCGTATCCAAAAAATATCGGAAATTGCGGTTAACTAGCAGAAAACAAGACAATACTGACCGCTGGGCGGTCACGGACAGTTTCTCCAAAATTGATAAAACTTGGAAAATATCTAAATATATTATGTTGCGTCCGTTTTCACTTATGTTGAAACTAGTGAAAAATAAATAGAAAATTAACGAAAATAAGCTTCTTAATTTGTATGTTGTAAAAAAAAAGTAAAGCAATAGTAAATAAGTTCTCTAGCCAGTAAGTTGTTTTGTAAAATAATTTTAATGTGTATAGCGCAGTTGAGGTGTGTTCTCACAAAAACGGCGCCATAGACGTAGGTAGGTACTATATACCTAGTACGTCTATGAACGGCGCCAATTAAAATAAATAATCCAAATATTACCTATGGTTGACAAATTTGACGGTACAATCCGACGTGTGGTAGCCCTGCTTTTAAAATATAAATAATATGTATAAATGGTACACTGCATGCCTATCGATATAATGTTATAAAATACCTCAGCAAGGTCTAGGTAAATTAAATCATTCATTTACCCAATCATGAAAGGCTGGGCGGTATGTTAATTGCTAACTGAATGTCCGAACATGTTTAATGTGAAAAATAGTGCATGGCCGTTTGACATTGTTATGTTGTATGTAAAAGGAGTTATACCTACATTCTGCATCTGAGAATAAATTTGAAAAATATGTCATTCCATCATTGTTTTCTGTCGAAAAAGTCTAGTAACGTGTGAAAAAGTGAAAAGGTGAGCATACTATGTACAAATACGTCATATACATACAAGGGCGGATCCAGCTCTGGCGCCAGGGGGGGGTCACATAGTCGTGGTCAAGTCACAAGAAGTTATAATTTAATTTTGATAATAATAGATACTTACAAGTAAAACGTAGGTATTTTATTAATAAATTTAAGTACTTACTGTACTTAAAAATACCTACCTATATTTAAATAACAAAATCAATTTTTCTTTTACGTCTTCTCCCGAAACGCGTTATCACTACAATGGGTACGTTTTTATGGACGTGGAGAAGTGGCAGTCCGGTTAGACGTTCTTCAACCATTGAAGCTCTTAGCCACGATTTGATTCTTCGCAACGTAGAGAAAGATCTTTCCGCTGTCCCTACACTAACAGGTAGTGTAGCCATAATACATAAAAATCTTCTTATATTAGGATACATCTCAATATCGCAATTTAAAATAAGGTCGGAAATCGACTGCGGTATGTCCTGACTCCGCTGCCATTTCACCATCCACAGCCGATATTTATTTACAACGACAGAAACTGGAGTATTATCTAGTAACAATGTATAATCGGTTGCTAGTTGATTCACAGTTTAAATGTCTTGATTACTGTATTCGCTTTTTGGCATGAAAACGCTTAGTTGAAACAAATTAAGTATTTCAAGAGACAGACGATGCTGTAGTTATTATTGAATCCAGAAGAGGGATGTATATTAGGGTGTCCCGTCCATGTATGAGAAAAAAAAAATTTCAGCTACACAATCACAAGAGGTATCAAAATTTGCGTAATTTTACACAAATTGCGAAAAAGATAACAAAAAATAGAATTGTTTGTCATCTTGAGGGCTCTACTGAGCTTTGAAGTTTTTTAAATTTTACGTTTTTATAGTTAAACCGTTTGCCTAAAATAATAAAAAAATCATGTTTAAAAGGTATTTTAGTATTTAATATTTTAGTATTTTAGTATTAATGAAATAAAGCACAAGAAAATAAAATAAACAAAATACAGATTATAATCAATGACAAAAACTAAAAATTTTAACTTATTTTTGTGTCCAAAATTTGGCATTTCTGCTCTAGATTGCATCCTGGTTCTAATAAAGCCATCTCTAGAAGTAACGTCAGTTACACTTTGTGAGGCGTCTGTTATATTCTCTAGGACCCGAAGTGCAACCATCTAAGGTCAAGAATAAATGACGAAGGGGTAACTCATTAACATGAAGCATACAAACACACCATTGTAACGGTCTCTGCAAATACTCCTCTAAATATTGAATCACGCCACCCTTCCAATCGGTGTTAGTTGCAGTTCCGTCACATTCAATGCAAATCACGTCATCTTAATTCCAACCTCGACCCTCTACTAAAATTGTGATCGAAGTAAGAATTCCCTTTGCAGTGCCACGTCTTTTGGTATTGTGTGTCCTAAATAAATTTATCCAGGCTGTGCTAAAATTGAGATCTGGTCTTCTAAAACTTCTTTGCGATGGACTTTTCGTCCATCAAAGTAAATTCTTTTTATAACAATACCTCCAATATCTTTTGAAGCTTCCGAGCTTTAGATACATCTCTGTAGATCTTATTTTTATAAATAACCAGAGTTAAATCTTCGGTAGAAACCAAGCCGACGTCAGTCAAAACCGCAGAAGCAACAGCAGCAGCAGATTGCGTGGATAAACCGTATCTATCACAGATTTTAGCAACTGTCGGCAAAGGCAATGTAGTCCAATTCGCCGTTGAAGTCAATGGTGTCTCTGTCGAGACCGAGTTTTTCGGGGATGCCTCTGTTATCGGATTCGTTTCTGGGGAAGATTCACGCACTGAATCTTCATCACAATTGGCTGAGACAGAATCGGTTTCTTGAGTAAAACACGACTTTTTTGTTACCCTTATCTTGTCGTTTAATTAATCTAGCCGTTTCTTTCTTATCAAAACCGCTTATAACCATTTTCCTATCATTTATTTGAACCAACAAAAACTTCTCTCATTGATGTAAACTTTCTTAGGTTTTAGACAGGAACAAGATTCAAATGAAGTGCATTTACAAGTGGAAACGTCAAAAAGTTTCTTAGATGACTAAAAAACATTTCAGTTTATTTTCAAAACTATCATTTCGTTTGTTTTTGGGGTATCTTTTCAAATTGAGATACTTTTCGAAATGGGATTTCACTAATTAAATAGCTCGTTCCTTAGTCGCAAACTGGAATCGAAGTTTTGGTCCAAATATTGTTGATCTCTTCGGAAACAATCACATATATATCTGATTTCGATGGATCTTTTCAATTATACGTGAATTTCAGGTCGTTCTTGACAAATAAAATAAATTAAATGACGTCCCTTATAGTTGGTAGCTGCTGATTGTCAACTTCTTTGTATGTTTCAAACATAGCATAAGTAATCTGAGTACGCCTCGAACTTCTTATTTAAAAATCACAAAATCCGCTTTTACTACTGTAACAATCGCCATGGTACTTTTATGGCATAAAAATTATTTTGGCTACGAAGAAAACACTCGCGAGTCAAGTCAAGAAAGTCCTCAAAACAAGTTCAAACTTGAGGGCATTTGCAGGTTGAAACCTATCAAATTCGAAGTTGCTGGTGACATGTTGTTGCATGCAAATCGAAACGTCATGATTTACGCCTAAATAGAATAAAAAATAAATATTTTTTGTATTTAGTTCAGGAGCCAAAATTGAGGACAGCGAAATATCACCATAAAAATGACAATTTTTCAAAAGTTTGTAGATCGGTAGAACCTTAAAGATATAGTTTTATTTTATTTTTAAAATTATTTTGGTAATCTACGCCCAACTACGCAAGTTTTGAGAGGTCTTGTGTTAAAATAAGCCAAAATAAAATTTATCGGCAGCCTAATGTATATATTTGGCTCTGCGGAAATACTCTTGAGCAGATTGAGCAGGTTGGTTATTGGCCCTATGTATTTGTCTTGACACTATTCTGGGACATTTAATTTCTACATCTAGCTGCTCAGCTTCTTCATTAGCCTCTTCAAAAAGCTGTCGGTAAATTACGTCCGCATTTTCTCTTTTATTTTGTAGAACACTTATAGTATCATTAATAACGTCCGCAGCTTTTTTTAAATCAATCGAGCTCGATTGCAGTATTCTGCTTAAAGATACAGTAGTAACTGAAAAATAAAAAAGTTAGTAAGTGACTGAATGTGAGTATGAGTATTTTAATTAGTGGTCCACCTAGGTCCTGGACCCAGCCCAGGGGGGGGTCATGACCCCCATGACCCCCCCCCTGGATCCGCGCTTGTATACTAGGGATGGGCGTTGAATGGACGGACTAGTTGAAATCAACCGTTGACGTTGCATCGACGCGTCGACCGTTTACGTTTATCGCATGGACTAGTTGAATTCGTAGACGGTGGACAGCGGACGCCGTGGTCGGTGGACGATTCGAGATTAACGCAATGCAAAGCAACGAGCGAGAGCAAGACAAAACGTCTCCGTTTATTTCTCTGTCTCGCTGTCGTCTTGTAGATACCATAGACGTCATAGACGGCTCGACAGGTAATTTCATTTCAACTCTAAAGTACACTACCATAGAGTGCAGATCTGTGTACACGAACGATGACTAGAGATTTGAAATTTGAATACATGCGTAGGGCGAGATAGGCTTAATAAGCTATTATCTATTATTTTTTACTTGATTTTTTGTGATGTTACGTGCGACGATTCGGTGAATTCCCAATTTTACGCCGTATAAAATAAAACAATTCTGTTTAATTATTTTATTTTTTATTGAACTATTATTAATTAACAGGCCGGCTAGATATTTTTCTAAAATCAATATTTTATTCGATCGATCTCGACTTCTTATATCTACCTGAAAAGGGATGCTAAAATTTAATTATTGTGTTATTTCCTTACTTTTCAACTTTAGCATATAAATGATAAACAAACTTGTAGGGAATAAAATTTTCTATACCTAACTATGGTCCTTATTCAGGAGTCCAACATTAATATTATATATGTAATATAATCTTGAATTTAGGTATAATTAATTTTTATTAAAAATTCCCTATTTTCAACTTTATAGATAAAAAAATAAATCTATTATAATTTTGTTTACACCACTTTTTATTGGTTTTTTACAAGTTTCGGGAACAGTGTTCCTTTTCTCAGATTGAGCCTTAAACTAAAGTTGACAAATAATACAGATATATTTATTTATTAATAATGTCACCACAAAGTGAAAGCCTGACTTTGAAAGATGTATTCTTCAATAAATTTCTATATAAAATCTCAAATGTAAAGTATTTTTAAATTATGTATTTATTTATAAATTTATAGATAATAAATAAATGTAAAGTATTTTTTACCGCACCTCATAACTGGTGCCTTTATAACGCAAAATCATTGTTTCCTTCCATTTTATTTACTCACATTTTAATGCTTATACCCAATACTTTCACTGCTTATATATGTAGTTTATATTTATATTTTACTGCTAACACCTGATATTGCTGTGTATACCTACTTCATTCTTTATTATAAATAGAAAGAAGTATATAAAACAATATGTAATAGCCTATAATTTGCGTTAACAAATAAATAATAAAATATTTCTTTTTACATATAAGCACAAGTAGCGGTTTTACTTTCCCCGAAACTATATTCCTTCGAACTTCTTTAAATTTTAAAAATTAACGTCATAAAAATAACCAACGGTTGAGCCGTCGAGAAGCGTCGCGTTGAACCGTAGACAGTTGACCATCGTCCGGATGTTTAGATAGAACGTCCGCGACGTCCGCGTAACGAAGTTGACGCGTCAACTAGTTGACGAATTCAACTAGTTGATCGTCTCGTCGATGGATGGACGTGGACGGTCTCGTTTCGTCGACGGTAAATACGTCGACGACCCATCCCTAATGTACAGAATGCCCGGTGACCGGTGTCAGAGCCTTTAATAGAAATTTGGTCAGGCAACACTAAAGAAGCGAATTAGTAATGGCGGCCGCTCAATCTGTCAAACGGTAATATCGGTCCATTATTTGCTTTTTCAGCTTTGCAAAACTTTAATACTTCATTAGCAATTGTTCTTGCATCATCCCAGACTGTTTTGGACATAATAATTCACTGTATATTAGTAGTCAAGATGTCACAGCTCCCGAAATTGAACTGAATGACAGGGCGAGAGGTTACCGCCGGGTGCGGGCGGGGCGAGTTTCAGTTCCAAATTCGCCGCACGCCAATTTGCGTCGGGCAAGCAATAGGATCAACTTTTATTTTGAAATAGGTGGACGTGCGTCACAATTAAAATGAGAGTATTGTATCATAATAGTGCTGCCTAGTAATAAAAAATTGAAAGATCAATCTTTTTCTAGGAAAAGAGATTAGTGCTATTTTTATTAGCTTAGTATGGTTTGAAAAAATAATAAATTGATGTAATACATAATACACAATAAAAAGAGGTAAAATTGTATTTCTGACTCGTGATCAGTGATCAGACAAACCTGAAGAGTTGTTCAGGGACATAAAACCAACATGTATGGGTGGGCCAACAATATGTAGGTAATTCCTAAAGTGATTAGTGTTCTTAAAACAATTGTCGTGTTGCCGGCTTCTTTCCTTTACAGGCGTGCTTCTTTAAATGGTACAATAACAATGAACTAATGTTTTTTTAAAATGATTGTAATGATACAATCGTACTGATACATGTAATTTGAATTACAATACAAGATGTGAGGAATCAAATGAATAAATTTAATGTAGCTTGTTTGTCTAGTGGTTAAGAATCTTGCCTAGCGACCCAATAATTCAAGCCCCGTTGCATTACATAAGCGTTTAGCTTAATTTGAAAATAGTAATGATATTGATGCGACACAAATCCTGTATTCGCATCTGTATTAAAAAAAAAAGAGCTCACCAATCTCAAACTCCTTCTGCGGGTACAGCTGCTGCAGCAGGGAGATCACATGGCGGGTTTGTATAAGAGCCAACTAAAAGGAATACAAATTAAATTTTACTTTATAGGTTATTCTAAATTAGACAATGTTATTTTCTTTCTGTAGAGGAAAAGAAGCATATTCGGAATACTCTTGGTAATTCCTGAATTTGGTCGATATTGTAGTCCTCCTGTGTCTGTGGATGAAGGCTGACTGGAATAATCCAAGATGATGGTCCCGTTGCTCATACAATGAAAATAAGTATTTCACTATATAATTTAACTTCCTGTTAATTTAATGTAACTAAAATAATCGTAATCTAAATTAAACAAACCAAACCTAATAACCTAACCTAACCAAACCTAATAACCTAACCTAACCTCATATATTGCCTATGAAATGTCAAAATATACAGTGCATTATTCGGAACTTTAAAGTGTAATATCTTATTTAATACTTACTATTTAAACATAAATTATCTTTCATTTTGCTATTAGCACATTCAATAATATAGTGAAATACTCATTTTCGTTGTATATGCAATGGGACCATTATCTTGGATTTAGCCGGCTGACTTATTTGGTGAAGTTTCTCCTGCCAACATTTTTTAGATGATTTTTAAATCCACTTACATTGCAATATTTCTAATTACATCATAAATGAAATCATATAAGAGTTATATTTTTATAGTTCGGCTTCTATTTTTACATTTTGTAATACGTTGACATGTGATGTGAACATAAGTTGCTAATTTGGAATATGGAAGGCGATATAAAATAGGAATAGTATTCCAAATTATATTAATATTTTTCAAATAGTCTTACTTCATTTTACAGGGATGTCGTCACAAAATTTGTGCAAGGAAAAAATGAGATTCAAACAGCATGGCTGAAGCTATCACTGCTGTTCGTAATAAAAAACTGGGATACCTAAATACCACAAAGCACACACTACTTCGCGTGGAAGATCCAATCCAATCATCATATTGCATCATACCAACCATTTGACACTTCAAGTTTCAAGTGACAATTCAGTTTCAACCATAATATCAGGTTCACCATACAAAAAGCTACCAATGGACGAAAATGAAAAGAGAGAACAAGATAATAAACAAGGGTACAAAGAATGCAAAAAAAAAAACTAACAATGATATTGCTACAGACTCTGACCCTTCTGTATCAGAAATATTTATTTATGACAGTTTTTCTTCCGATTTAGTTATCCCTCCTGAAAGTACTGAAAAGCCAAATGAAAGAAAAAAGAAAAGCCAAAAAAAAAAAGCCGAATCAGGTCGTAAGGGGAGAACTTTGGGTGAAGTGTCAAATGTGTAACCTCTGGGTACACAATGAATGTGCCGGATGCGAGATAGAAGATTATGTTTGTGATAAATGCAAATGGAAAATAAATGATCAAGACAAATACAGTATTCCGAATTATATGAATTATTTTAAAACACATGTGGGGGTTGGTGTGATTGAACCGATCCTTTGTGTAAGGTTGAGAAGCTACCCCCTACAATGCTGCTTCTTATTGTTGTATGGGTCACCACTCCGTATGTTATAGAGTTCGGAGTTCTCTTTTGCTGCTGATGATGATGATAAAAGTCGCGATGTGTTTTACAGAATTTATTGCAGATGAAAAGGTTACAAGTTATAAAATGTCGAAGAGTATAAATACACAGTTATGAATTTAGTCGGCGAGGGCCTCCGGCCAATATAGAGACCACTTGAGAAGTGAGATAATGTGGATTTCGAGTCAGCCTTCTTATACTGTTTCTACCCAAAGGAAATTCGATGTTCTGTTTACTCGTGGACGGAGTTGTGCTGAGAGGGCGAATGCCGTGTCCTCTGCTTTGCCACGTAATCAGTTTCCATTGTCCGCGGCCGTCACACCTCTGCTGCATCGGCAGACTTGATGGTGTGTGGGTTTCGCGACGTTTGTTGGGCGCCTGGGGTTGCTTTCAACACCGGTGAGTGGCCTCTAATACCTGTGTCGCTGACCCCTGCTATGCAGCTCGTGTCGCGTAGGTATGTGGCGTTGATGGCTATTTATAGTAGTGTGAGTACATACTACATGACACCCCGATAAGAGTGGGATACTGCATCCGGAAGATACCAGATATTACACGAGACTGTCCATCGACGGTGCGGTGTGATGGCTGTAGACCCTCTAAGACTGCCTTTGCTGGTGTAATATTGACTATAATGACTGTGCGGTGCTCCAATGCAATTGCATTCTTGACCCAGTTTGTTTTACACACGGTCAGAACTTTTTTACGTTGCACTCGTAATTTGATTGTTTGTTTATTTTATTTCTAGTCGCTCGCGCTGCTTGTTGAATGTACTCCATGTTTTGCGAAATCTGATGCGTTCGCACGTTTGTGCCCTCATTCATTTGTTGTTGCGACCGTATCATTTCCAGGTGATAAGTTTTTTTTTATCAGCTGTCTTAATGAACGCTTTATTATGTTTGCTTCGCATATTCTTCTGCGCCGAAAACGTGTGTTTCATTTAATTCTTGAAACATTGCCTATTTCGCTGGTTCTGGTGCATGAACGCGTTACCTGTAATTTTTGTGTTATATCGACGCTGATGGTCCGATTTCAATGCTGGATGCTGCTGGTGCAAATGGTTGCTGTCCGTAGTCTTGTCATTGACGAAGCTGGGGACGTAGGTGTTCGCCATTATGCGTTCAAGGTTGTGGGATTCTTTGGAATACGTGCGGTCGTCGTGTTGTCGTCTGCGGATGGTGATGTTGGTTTGATGATGATGCCCTCGTACGTACCAGGCGGCAACTGACCTTGACCTTCCTGGAAATCCGTGTTGCTGAGTCATCGTGCGGTGAGTCGCACTGGTGACGTGTTGGAGATAATTCTAGGCACGTTCGAACGTTCTGTAGGACGTGTCCGATACGGTCTGGTCAGCTGTGATGTCATGGTCAGATGTCCGGTGCGTGCGTGGGTCCTGCTGGTTGGTGGTGTGGAAATCCATGGTTGCTCTCGTCTCTGAAGATGTGGCTGGAAGTTGGCGATGGAAGTCCGACTGCAATGTGTAGGCTTCTCCCGAAGGATGCTATGATGGTGTGCTGAAGCTCTCTGTCGCTTCTGTGTGCTTAGATGTGTGGCGTCGAAGGCTATTTATGGTAGTGTGAGTACACACTACACACACATTTTTCTTACTCTGCAATTTTTATTTTTCATAAACCCCGTAACAATTCTTTTGAATTTCCACACGCATTTCATAATAAACTACACTTGGACCTCGTATAACACGGTTTTATATAACACTATTTTATATAACACGGATGTATAAATTGGGAAAAATTTTATACAACACGCTTTTTATAACACGGTTTCAGAAAAATTAATTAATTAAATAATATGTTTTATTTGTAGATTGCGTTCATGTCAGAACATTCATGTCATGATGATCTCACTCGGCATGTTGAGACTTGTCAATTTCATTTGTTTCGATATTTCAGTTACGCTCTGGCATTCAATGGTGCAGTATGTATTTCTTCGTAATCCGTAGATTTACATATTCCATATTATTGATTACGTATATAGTATAACCCTTAGTAGTCCAGAGACATGATGTACATTCCCTAATAGATTTTATTAGCCTTGCCAAATCCTTGGTTATTTGAAAAATATTTTTGAACTGATATTATAAATAAAATATGTAGTGAATTTTGTGAAAGCAACTTGTGTCAATATTCTTTCTGCACCCACTAAAGAAATAAAACAATCAACTTTAAATTCTTGTTGGAAAAAGCTGTGGCCAGAAGTAGTCTCCGGAGAAAATGTTTTACCACCAATAGAAGATATATGATAAAAAGATATAAGATAAGTATACCAAAGGATAAAAAATATTTGTCGTGGTATTGGAGGAGAAGGTTTTAATGACATGGGTATCCATCATATTCAAGAAATATTGGAGGATCGTTCGTTGAACGAAGAATAATTAATCGAAATTTTGAATGAAACTACCACAATTAATAACTCGGAAAGCAGTTGCAGCGAGGTAGCTACATGTTTACATTAAAAACTATAAATGAGGGCTTGGAATTGAGTATTAAATTAGAAAAAAAAATATTGAAAAGGATCCTATAATGGAAAGAAGTTTGAAATTCAAGAGGGAATTACAACAGATTTTGGAACAATATAAGGATATACGTAAATATTTGTAAGCTAAAAGCAGACAATCGCTTATTACCGATTTTTGAAGGCTAAAACTACGAGAAATTCAGAGCCCTCCTCCGATGATGAAAACTCAAGTGATAGCGATGATGAATGAATGCTACATTATATTTACTCATTTATATATGGCCTTTTACATCAATAAACTTAATATGAACATATTAAAAAGAATAATAAAGAAGACTATACAAATATCAATATATAAAATACATGATTACGATTAAGAGAAATTATATTATAAGAGGGCGGTCCAATAAGCACCTAGCCTCACCGCCCGATGGCGCTACTATCGCAAGAGAAATTTACTACAGTCGAATTGGATTCGTAGTTTTGTTTTGACCGCGTGTGGAAGTGGGCGTGTCCACGGATTTTAGAAAAATGAAAAAAGAGCAACATCGGTCGGTGATTCGATTATTGTTTTTGGAAAAGAAATCGCTCAGCGAAATCAAAGAGCGCTTGGATGCTGTGTATGGTGACTCTTCTCCTTCGATGGCGACTGTCAAAAAATGGTTTAATGAGTTTCAACGTGGTCGCACATCGTTTTTTGACGAGCCACGCCCAGGTGTCCCGAAAACGGCTACCACGGAGGGTAACATAACAAAAATCCACGATCTCGTATTAGCAGACCGCCAATGGAAGGTGCGCGAGATAGCTGAGACAGTAGGCATCTCAAAAGGCCACGTGGGTTATATCCTGCATGAAATTTTGGGCATGAGAAAACTGTCGGCGCGATGGCTGCCGCGTTCGCTCACTCCAGACAACAAGCGAAATCGTGAGACTACTTCAGAGCAGTGTTTGACGCTGTTTAAGCGCAATCCGAAGGAGTTTCTACGTCGTTTCGTGACCGTCGACGAAACATGGATCCACTGGTACACACCAGAGACCAAGGAACAGTCGAAACAGTGGACTTCACCCGTGAACGTTCTCCGAAAAAGGCGAAGGGTGTCCAATCGGCCGGAAAGGTGATGGCCACCGTTTTCTGGGATTCACAAGGTGTGATCTACTTCGACTACCTGGAGAAGGGCAAAACGATCACAGGGCTGTGCTATGCCGAATTATTGGGCCAATTCGACGCCTAATTTCAGAAAAAACGGCCACATTTGGCGAAGAAAAAAGTGCTCTTCCACCATGACAACGCACCGGCTCACACCTCCGCCCTCGCCACGGCCAAATTGGTCGAATTGGGCTACGAACTGCTGCCCCATCCACCGTATTCTCCAGATTTGGCCCCGTGCGATTTCTTTTTGTTTCCCAACTTGAAAAAATCACTCGCCGGCAGAAATTTAAGTCGAATGAGGAGGTCATCACCGCCACGGAGGCCCACTTTGCAGACCTCGAGAAAACGTATTTTTCAGACGGGTTAAAGAAATTGGAGCTTCGCTGGATCAAGTGAATCAGGCTAAAAGGAGATTATGTTGAGAAATAAATTGCCACTTTTCCAAAATTTTCGTTTTTCTTTTGTAGGCTAGGTACTTATTGGACCGCCCTCGTATATGTTATTAAAGTTTTTTTTTTAATAATATTTATAAAAACTATTTTCCATTTTTTTTGGAACGCAAACCCTAATTTTGTATGATTGTATCAAACCTCGTATAATACGGATTTGTATTACACAAGGTTTTTGTGGAACCATATAACTGTGTTATACGAGGCCCGAGTGTATTAGTTTATCTAAATTCTTTTCAAGTTTTATTTATAAAATCTCCTTTAATTTATTTTCCGAACTATAAAATATAAATAGTATTCCGAATATGCTTCCTTTCCTCTATATAAAACACAATTTGAATACTTCGAGGCGATAAAAACAAACATGGATGGAAGTTACCAAGGCAGACGCAATTTACAAGTTAAGCAGAAGTTTGGAATAACACTGAATAAATTTGAATCGATATTGGCTGTACGTAAAGATCATTTGAATAGAGCAGTCAGAAAAAATTGGTTCCTAGCTGAAGGTGTTTCTCGGTCACATTTAAAATTTAAAAGCCAACATTTTCAGATCATAGATAGGCAAATCTCTACATCTGCGCACGCCACCAACGACAGTGAAGAATGAACAGATTAGCAGTGAATATTATGCTGCCTCTACTCTCGGCCGTAGTAGACAGAATAAAGAAAGCATCTCTGTGATGGTTTTGTCATGTGGAACGTACAAGCAAGGAGAGGATGATAAAAAAAACATACAAGTTGCCAATGTTGACGGCAACAGGAGCAGAGGAAAAAAGACCTGGCGTGACACTGGTGAGTGGCCTTGTTAAAGTGTAAACAACCAATGTGTTCATGAGAAGAAGTATAAAAGTGGACAGAAGAGTGAGTTAAGCTTACTGCTGAGGCTGTAGTGGCCACTATGCGGGCGATAGTGTCGGAAATTGGCTCTCGCATTGCGTGCTGCTATGCTCCGCGGGTGGATCTAGCCTACTAGCCTACCCGTTAATGGCCTTACCTAGCGGATGAATGCAAATTTAGCATGGTAGCCGTTGTGCGGTCATTGGCGTCTAATCAGCTCTCGCCAATTGCTTGCTGCTAGGCCCAGTAGGCGGCTTTATATATAATTTATAAAGATTTTTAATACTAATATTATATTGATAAAATGCTTTTAAAGTATACAAATATGCTTTCAAAATCAGTTGTGAAATTAACACTCTGCCAGATTTTGTATGCCTCTCGCATTCACACTTGAATAGTATTTTTTCGTAAAAATATTAATACAGTTACTTTAAGACAATAAACCATGGCGTAAAAACATGCAGTTAAAATATTACGGCATTCTATTTTATAATTACGTCTTTTATTGACACATTTCATACTTTGGAATTTTTATTTTTAAAAATCAATTAAGGTGTTTTATTAAAAAAAAAAACTAACTTGTGAGTAAAACCTCAAAATATGGAAATAAATAGAATATAATGTTTAAAATCATCTCTTTATATAAATAAAAAACGTTTTAAAATCAACAAAAAAGGTAAAAATTTATTGCAAATTTAAAACATTAAAACTTTATTACTATTGAATATTTCTTGATTTCCTTAGTAAAAATTCTAGATAATGAAGTATACTTTATGTGTATAAAAAATCATATTATGCATACATATAAATATTCATAAAAAATTAGCACCGCCTAGGACACTAAAAACGATTTTTTGGCCGTGGCCTGTCGATTAATGCTCATATTTTATTAATTATTGTAAATAATGTCCAGTTTATTACTTTTATATAATAACAAAGGTTCTATCTAAGTTATTGCCCTAAAAAAATTGCAGTCAAGATTATACATTCTGATATAAATGAATAATAAAAACTCACATTTTCGTAAAAAAAAAAACGCCGAAATATTCATTTGCAGTGAATGTCCAGCCTTAATAGTTGCTCACGTCATGTCAAAAATGCTCTTGCCAGGAAAAAAGATTAAAATTGATTTGAGAAAATATGCGTATTTACTCAATATTCTTTCATTAAATGTCATTTTTAAAGTGACCCAAATATTAAATAATGTATACAATATTTCTACACAGTAAATAATATCTAAATGTATTTTTAAATGCTGTGTACACCTCGTTTCTTTAAAAATAAATTTTATTATTTTTTAAAACTGGTGATGGCAAAACTACGCACTGCATACTGCGTTTTTGAAGCATTCATAATATAGATTTGGCATGAAATCAATTTTTACTATTAAAAAAGGAACAAAGACGTTGATAAGCTTTTGAGATTTCCTGCCATCCGTAAAGCGTAACTAATTCATAACAAAATGTAAGTTTAATATTTTTTGAGAAATTTAATATTTCTAAACGTCTTTCTATGAGATTCATCTACATTATTTCAAATTAGAAGTTATAACCATTTTGATTGTTATTTTATAAATGTATTAGAGATGTAAGCCGTATATTGTACCAAAAATATGTTCAAGATGAAGCTTTAACTTGTAGGCATCGAATAATGCGTTGTTTTTCCATTGTCAGCTTTAAAAATTAATAAAATTGTATATAGTTTTTAAGAAACATGGTGTTCAGGTTATTTAAAAATACATTTGGATATTATTTAATGTGTAGAAATATTATATTAGGACCGTGCGTTAATTTTGAGGGATTCTTAACTTGTACTGTATCGGCATAATTTGTAATGTATCGCACTGGGGCATATTGTTACTATATTCATGTCAAAGCAGTCAGGCATACAAAATAATGGGATAAGCCTTGCCATGCATCAACATCAACGGCAAAGCCGAATATCCACGTATCGAAGCTTGCGCTCTGTATTTGATGGGATCTGCTTGATGTTGTGTGCTATGAGCTTCTCTTACTGCTGATACTTGGAAACGCTGAAATGGGAAGACTTACTGCACCCACTGTATTCTCCAGACGTTGCTCTTTCTGAACACCACTTTTTTCGATGGCTGACTCATGGCCGGGCCGAGCAACACTTCACTTTTGCCTGTCTGCCAAAAAGATGGGAAAAAGTAATGGCTAGCGATGGACAATACTTTGAATGATCAATTTATAACCACTTTTTAAAAACAATGCTGTAATTTTATAAGAAAATCCCTCAAAATTAATGGATGGTCCTGTTATATATGTATATTTATTATTTAATATTCGAGTAACTTTAAGGCGAGACACATCAAATTTATTTTCTTAAATCAATTTTTTTCTCCAGGCAATTATATTTTTGACGTTTAGTTTCTAGGTTATAATAATCGTTTGGTTGGAAATGTGATTAACTCTAAAAAAATCTGTCGAAAACACAGGGTGCAACGTGTGGTTTTCCCATTACCAGTTTCAAAAAAGAATATGTATGAAAAGCAGCAGGCAGTGGGCGATAGTTGATACTAAGAGCAGACTCAAAGAGCCGCGCAGTGGTCACTATCGGCCGCGCCACAGCCAATGTAGCCTAGAGTAGGGCCTAGCAGCTTAACTGCTAGTAGCTATTATTGTTACTTGCAGTATCGCCATCTAAAGTGGTTCAATTAGAGCAGGACGGGCGGAACCCCTCGATGCTACATTTGTAACTGTCACGCGAGAGTGCCCGCAAAATGTCAACACTAAGAGGAAAAATATTAAATCAGTTCTTCAACAACTCCCGCATTACTTCCGGGTGTGCACACATGTCAACATTATCCCGGTATGTGGAACATTACATTTAGTCTTTGTTTAATCACTAAAAGTGGATGGTTGGGGTTGAATAGTGATTTGAAAATAACCACCAATCTACTTTATTTCGATCAAGTTATCTTAATCAAGGAGTACAAGAGAAGGATGATGTAGAAATGACATAGAAGTCAGGGCAATATCAAATGGAAAATTGTAGAGAAAAGATTGATATGGAAGACGTTTATAATTCAAGATGAAGGGGGGGATAATTAGCGATTATGAACAAGGTCAAGAGACATTATAATTATGACAAAATGTACTTAGAAATACAACCTTGAATTGTTACTAAAGAATTAACCCTTAGCACTCGAGTGTCGCCGCTTGGCGGTAAGAAAATAAAGTCTTATGTCTCAATATTTTTAATGGAATTATCCAAGAATATGGTCCCGTTGTTCATACAATGAAAATAAGTATTTCACTATATAATTTAATGTCCTGTTAATATAATCTAACTAAAATAATCGTAATCTAAATTAAACAAACCAAACCTAATAACCTAACCTAACCAAACCTAATAACTAACCAAACCAAACCTAATAACCTAACCTAACCTCATAAATGCCTATGAAATGTCAAAATATGCAGTGCATTATTCGAAACTTTTGAGTTCAATTAATATCTTACTTAATACTTACTTTTTAAACGTAAATTATCTTTTATTTTGTTATTAGCACATTCAATAATATAGTGAAATAATCATTTTCGTTGTATATGCAATGGGACCATTATCTTCAATTTAGCCTAAAACTATCTACCATTTGCACACCTCCGCTAGAATGCTGTCCTGCTTGATACGAAAACGGGACCTCCCTACTTCCTGATTTGTTCTAAAGAATGGCAACATCATCGACAATAAATTAATTAATTATTGTTAATTGTTTAAATGAATTTTTTAAAGTGGACAATGTATTTTAGAATAAATCTCAAAATATCATTTTATTTCAGAATATTTTGAGTTTGTCCAAATTTTTCAGAACACAGTACTGGATTAATCAAGGTACATTATGTAGATGTCTCATAGAGGCGAAATTAATTTTTTATGGGAAAGTAGGTATGGAAATCTTTTAGTGTTCATAGGGCTAATGGTCTATCGTACGGCTGGCTTTAGTGATCACTTTACACAATGTAACATTCACCATTCCACCCATGATAGAATACCACATCAAAAAATTTTTTTTGGAAGTTGTATATGTATATATTTAAATTTTACAACCTGTTTCATATGTGTGTTCTGATTATCCTTAGCGCAACCGGCATCCAAAACTTTTCCATTCCCCTTAATTAACCACAGATGTCACTGATGAGATGAGATAACTATTTTTAATCGGAATTTTTCAAAGCCTTTATATGTGTAATGGGATTCTTCCAAATTAATAGCATTACACTAGAATGGAACAGCTTTGGTTCGGTCGCGTTAAGGATAATAGTAATTCTAAAAAAAAAAACTTTTGATACATGTGGTATTCTATCATGTGGAAATGGTGAACGTTACATTGTGTAAAGTGATCACTTAAGTCAGCCGTACGATAGGTCTTAAGCCTTATGAACACTGAAAATTTATGGCAATAAATCTGACGAATTATCTTTTAATATTTTACGCGATAGAGCCAAGTCATTGGAAAACGAATGTTACTTGAATTACATCTCTAAAATAGAGGAGTCTGTAGTACGTAACCCCAAAACGTTCTGGTCATTTATTAAATCAAAATCTAAATCATTCAACCTGCCAAGTAATATGACATACGGTCTCAATACTGCCACATCAGGATCCGACATATGTAACTATTTTTCCGATTATTTTTATTCTACGTTTTCAAATCCCTCTTCAAGTACTCAAAATACGAATTCTCTGTCCAATTACGAACCAATCACCGATTGTTTCATTTCATCAATAGAAGTCAGTAAATCGAACATAATAAATCAATTAAAGCATCTTGATATAAATAAATCTGCTGGACCTGATCAAATACCACCAATATATTTAATTAAATGTGCTGATATAATTGCTGTACCTCTAACAATTTTATTTAAAAATTCTATTAAGGATGGATTTGTGCCAGATATCTGGAAATCGGCATTTATTACGCCGATTCATAAAAAAGGCTCGAAATCAGACGTCGCAAATTATAGACCTGTTTCTAAATTGTGCACAATTGCTAAAGTTTTCGAGAAGGTTATATACGATCAAGTCTATGCAGCTCTTCATCACTCCTTTCATCCAGATCAACACGGATTCATCAAAGGGAAATCAACCGTCTCCAATCTAATCCTCTTTAATGACTTTCTAACTGATAAAATGTATAAAGGACTTCAAACAGATGTGATCTATACTGATTATAGTAAGGCGTTTGATAGAATAGATCATCATCTGTTGATTAATAAGCTTTTCTTGGCCGGAATACGTGGTGACTTGCTAAGATGGTTTGCATCCTACATCGATAATAGAACTCAGGCTGTGGTAGTAAGCAATTACATGTCGAGTTGGGTTGTAGTTCCCAGCGGAGTACCTCAGGGATCACTGCTGGGGCCATTGTTGTTTATAATCTTCATTTCCGATATTCACGATTGCTTTCGTCACTCTAATGTCCTAATTTTTGCTGACGATATGAAAATTTTTAAACCAATTTCTAGTATTTACGATTCGTTCAATCTACAAGATGATTTGCTACGGTTAGATAATTATTGTAAATTAAATAAACTTGATTTGAATCCCTCAAAATGTTCTTGTGTAGTTTTCACACGCAAAAAGAATATAATACCATTTAACTATATACTAAAAGGAGAACAATTAGAAACAGCTACATCAATCAGAGATTTAGGGGTGATCAATGATAGAAAATTATTATACGATGAACATATCGATTCTATTATAAGTAAGGCTTATAGGCTTTAGGTTTCATCATGAGAATGTCTAAAGATTTTAAGTGTGTAAAGACATTGAAAGTACTTTACTGCACTTTTGTCAGAAGCAAACTCGAGTATGCAACGCAAGTATGGAACCCCCAGTATATGATCTATGTAAATCGCTTGGAACAAATTCAAAAAAAATTTATTCGCTTTCTCAACTTTAAATTCAATTGCGTTTCTGACGATTATGACAGTTCATGCAAAAAATATCACATCCTACCTTTATACAGACGTCGGGAAATAGGTGATTTGATGTACCTACTAAAAATTGTATCAGGCAACGTTGACTGTCCTGAACTATTAAATAGACTAAAATTCCATGTTCCCTGTAGATCTCGTAGACACAACCCAGTCTTTCACATTGATTTTACCTCATCCAACTATCGGCGGAATTCATATTTCTTGAGGGTATGCGATGCATTCAATAAACTGATAAGATTATTGGATATTGATCTGTTCGAGTGCAGCCACACAAGATTAAGAAAAATTTTGAGTGCTGAATTTTTTTCCACGTAATTAATTAATTAAGTTTATTTTTCTGTTTGTTTAATTTTTTTTTCTTTCTTTCTATATAATTAATATACCTTAGTATATCATATATTTATCATTACTGACATATTTCTGTTTGTTTAAATTTTTTATTCTTTCTTTCTATATAATTAATATGCCTTAGTATATCATAAATATTTATCATTACTGACATATTTCTTTTTGTTTAAATTTTTTATTCTTTCTTTCTATATAATTAATATGCCTTAGTATATCATAAATATTTATCATTACTGACATATTTCTGTTTGTTTAATTTTTTTTATTCTTTCTTTCTTTCTTTCTTTCTTTCTATATAATTAATATGCCTTAGTATATCATAAATGTTTATCATTACTGACATATTTCTGTTTGCTTAAATGTTTTTATTCTTTCTTTCTATATAATTAATATGCCTTAGTATATCATAAATATTTATTATTACTGACATAATTCTAAATGTGGAGACCTGTAATTGGCCATCTATATTGTATCAATGTTTTCTATGCTTTTTTTTTGTGCTGTTGGTCTTCCATAAACATTAAATAAATAAATAAATAAATAAATAAACACCCACAGACTTACATACCTACTTTCCCATAAAAAATATAATTTCGTCTGTGTGAGACATCTATCATCATTTTGTTTATTAACAATAACAGTCATGACAGCTGCCAAGTTGCCAGTCGACATAAAAATGCAATGACGTAAATTAAAATGGCTCAGAACACACAAAGAATGTTGGAAAAAAAAATAATTTTAAAATTATTATTACAATTGGCTAACTTAATTTAATGTTAATTTATTTTAACTTTGGGTGCGGAACGCTTTCACCCGCTTCTGTGTCGTAATTGTTATGTATCGTTATTTTTATCCATCGTTCACAGAAAAAACAATTCTCAATTTTAATTTAGTAGATTTAAAATTTTGCAAATTTATTTTTTCCGAGGTAAGTTTGTACTTCATAATTACACATATGGAAATAAAAAGAATTGTTTTTTAAGTACTACCTGTTTATTGGATTGAAAATGCCCTTATATGGCGAAATGCATCTAAGAAAATAAAAAAGGTAAAAAACACTTGTTTTTATTTCCGTATGTGTTCAAATATTGCATTTTTTTTATTAATTTTAATACATAGTTACAATATTACAAGTACAGATACAATATAGAAATGCATATTTCTGGTAAACCAGATATGTATATTGTATTACAATTTAGAAACAAATTGTTTGCGAATGGAAGGAATCCGGACACAAATAATATTATCAAACATAATAATTTTGTTGTCCGTCTGTCCGTCCATCCGTCTGTCTGTCCTGTAACTTTGTGTAACTTCCATAATTTCATTCGAATTCACAGCTAAAAAACAAATTAAACGGCCAGAGGTGGGGCTTGAACCCCGGACCACCAAACCCGAACCGGCTGCTTCACGCATGTTGCTATGGCCACTTCTTTAAGGAGAAGTAACAGAAAAATGTGTAAGAAAACAGAATGGGTCTAGACCACTTGACTCGTGCAGAAGTAGCGCAAGACAGTGGAACATGGTAACACCTTGTCGAGTCTTTGGGCCCCCGACCCTACTAGGACAAGGGGTCGAAGATGACGATGATGACATAAGAAGCATGTGGGGATGATGTTAGTCAGGAAAAATTATCCTCCTCTATATACTGAATACCTATTCTAGTATACAGACATTTATATTTTAATATTATGGAACTAAAACGAAATTTTTTGAAAGAACTAAAAAATAGATTATAATAATATCAAGAGTGCTATACTAAATTCATAAAAAAAATATTTCGGCACTCGAACTTATTGAATGTGAAACTAGATCATATCGGTAATCAGTTTATTAGAAGGCAATCATGAATTAAAATAGGTCTGTTGGCCAATAGCCAATAAATATCACATGCAGGGACATGTCAAGGTTTCCAGAAGGATTTAACAATCTCTTCCATGACTGGAGACTGGAGGGGCACGCACCAGCGAAATAATAATCTCAACATGTCAAAATTAATGACGGCTAATGTTAACTGATTTAAGCTTTTATGTCCAACAGGAAGCCAAAACACATTCTAGAAAACTGACGTAAACAGTTTTAACCTGCCAGATCATTACAATTCAGCGACAAGGTGGACTTATATTCTTGCATAATCTCTAAAACGAATGTCATTTGAACTCGAAAATTTTTGATATAAAATGTATTACCTCGCTTTTTCTAGACCCCACTCTCACAAGACTGTCATCTTTGGCACTCATATCATTTAATTCAATCACTTTTTATTACAGATCCCGATTATCTAACGAGAAACTGCTGAACGAAGGAAACAGGTTATGAAATTGTGTAATTGGTCTGCGAGGATTTTACTACAGTGACAATCGAAAATATTGTGTGCGATCAATAGATTAATGATTATTATGTTATTTTCACACAGTCGCTAACACTGTAGCGCACTGCGATCGGTTTAAACGGATAGTTATGACTGGAGAAACGAACGTCACCAACACCGTCCCGCCATATTGGAATTGACTGAATTTAAATTAACTTATCAAAATCAAACGTCACGACTCACGCTGGTCGGAACTACTGCGCATGTCACAATATCCCTGCTTGAACCACATACTACAACAACTCTAGAACAGAACTGGTAATTAGTTACCGCGACCTCAGTATTTACCGCTTATTCAATAGAAATCTACTGTGAGTTAACTCGCGGCTTGCCACGCGGCAGGGTTTAAAATGGACCGCAGCAAACTGAAATGCTAAAAAAATATTTTTTCAGATCATGGGATTCTAAAAAATACAGCTCTGGTTCATGATTTCCTATGATTATCATTTTTTGGCGTTTTACTACAAATAAATTATTTAGTATAAAAATAGTATGACGTCCCATACAAAGGCTTCCGGGTTCGATTCTCGGTGAGGTCACAATTTAATCTATCTGATTTACTCGAGTCTGGTGTTTTTGTGACGTGTTCGCTCCAATAATTGGATAACTATGAATAGAACACAACGTTGTTTACTTCACACAATGACAGTTTAATGAAACAAATTAATTAAAACGTTTTCGATGCTTACTGCATCATTTTCAGTAATATACTAAGTTAAGACTAGACATTTTATCTACTACATAGGTGCGGGAGTTGTCGGGAGCGGGGGAGGAGCAGGCGGAAAGTGAAAGTGGTTGCTGGGAGGGGCTAGTATGGTAAGAAGGGGGATGTAATAAGTGGTGTTTGTAGAATTATAAGGCCTTAAACATACAAACCCCACTTATTATATCCCACCTTCTTACCACACTAGCCCCTCCCAGCAACCACTTTCACTTTCCGCCTGCCCCTCCCCCGCTCCTGACAACTTCCGCCCCTATGTAGTAGATAAAATGTCTTCTAGTCTTAAGTTAGTATATTACTGAAGATGATGCAGTAAGCATCGAAAACGTTTTAATTAAACTGTCATTGTGTGAAGTAAACAAAGTTGTGTTCAGAATATTTTGAGTTTGTTCAAATCTTTCAGATGCTGGATTTATGTCACAGAGACATTATTAATCAATTAGTGTATATTATTTAAGACGAAACTGTATTAATTATGGGAAAGTAGGTATAGAAGTCATTTGGGTGTACACAGGACTTATGACCTGTCTTTTTATGGTTGGCTTAAGTGATCACTTTACACAATTGTAACATTCGCCATTTCCACCCATGATAGAATATACCATGATTATTCATTTTTTGGAAGTTGTATATATGTTCAAATTGCGTGGAGAGCTTTCATATATGAGTTTTAAGCGCCTTTTCCATGCGGCCCGTACAAAGCCATTTTCATTCCCCTAAATCCCCACAGATGTCGCTAATGAGAAAATCTACATTGATTTTTTTACGGAATTTTGAGAGCAATATACTTTATTGTGTGTAATGAAATTCATCCGAATACTTGCATTAATACAGTTTCGTCTCTGTGAGATATCTATAATATACACTAAAGTTGTGTTCTATTCATAGTTATTTACAATGAACTTCCACAAAGTTAATCACCAAAATTTCGAAATATTACCAATAATTGGGCTTTTGGCTTGTTAATTACTGTTGAAGCCTAAAAAAAGGAAAAGTAGTTTATTTACAGACAATTAAATTATGACACTTCTTCAGTTAAATCAATATTAAAAGTTTTACTTATTTAAAAATATTCCTAGGTTTTCACTGCCATACAGAAAATGCTGGTTTTCTGGAATATTCTGTCGTGTTTCTACAACCTTTCTGGTCGACGTTTCTGATCAATTTGCACGATTCATCATCAAGGTTGATGATGGACCCTGAAAAATTTGAAGCAACAAGTTGTTGTTGGTGATATTTCCGTCTAAAGATTTATTATTTATCTCAGTGAGAAAAGCAAATTTATAAATTTAATCTGATCTGTCAATACAGACTCAGGAGTGATATGTTTAATGGCTGTGAATCGAGTCTAGATAAAATACAGTAAATATTATACTCAGTCACTGAGGTGCACAAACCGAAGAATAAACAAAGTGTTTTTAGCAATTGTTATGTTATTAGAGACCGTTGATGACATTACTCTATAATACAACTAGTATGCTATATATTGAGAGATCTAAAACCTTTCACGATATAACAATTTCCAAAACTATTCCTGCACAATTATCTAAATACAACTGTGGTTGACGGTTTGACCCGGTTTCACACATTAGTTCCACCCTGATGAGCGAGCGCTTAGTTAACCTCCGTAACGCTGATCACTTCATAGAATAGAATCACTTGCAGTGTAATTACGATTGAGTAAGGTGACGTAATTTATTAAATTTAAACCAAACCTTTTAAAAATTCCGAAAATAAATTGAAAATTTAAGAATAAACTACAAAAGGACAACCCATTTATAAAAAGCTTTGTGGTGAGAAAAGCATTGTTTCTCAGAATTTCATATTGCACGCCTGTAAACACGTAAAATCTGTGCGAAACACAAGGCTACCGCAAACTGTTCATCTATATCTATATCTATTAATAATTAAAATTTACAACGTTAATTCCATTCAAAATGATTCAGTTACTGCAGAGAAATAAGCCACATTTGCCTGATGAGCTTCAAAACTTCTGACCAAATTGAACTCAAAATTCTTTAAACCAAATATGTTGCGTGTTCCAGTTAAGAGCTTTATAATTATGGTAAGCCTAATAATATTGTAATTACTTCGTAGAAATTCAATGAAAACGCATTGCTAGCCACCCATTCAATTAAATGGGTAGCTGGGAATGCATTTTATTTCAAAACTTTTGACACGCATCCGGCTTGATATAGAATATAATATTTCATACTGACCTTTCGTCACAATTTCTAGTTCAATCGGCGACTCAAATTGAAATTGCATAAATACGGGCCAGTTCCGTCAATTTGCACTAAACATTGACAGCTGTCACTCATAGCTCATAGCGGCATTCGAAATATTTCCAATCTGCGTAATACTCGTCGCCGGACTTGAATAATGCCATATTTAATTATTAATTACAGAAATATCATATTGGATTGAAGATTTTGAAGTATTGTTTCTTCAGCTGACTGCAGAGTCGACTGAGAGCAGCAACAGCTGTTGTCTTATCAGTTAACCACCCAAAATCAAAGGGGTAATAAAATGATTATTATCTTAAAAAAGAGATGCGAACACCTCGGAACATACGTCTCATCAATATTCTTACTATTTTCAAACTAAACTGAACGCTTGTGCTATGAAAATAAAACTTGCTGGTGTCCTGGAATAGGGCTCTGGAATTACCGAACACCAGATCACTGGGCTAAACTCTTGACCACTACACCAACAAACTAAACTATTGCGTCTTCAAGTTTGTGTTTACTGGGGTATTATGCCGTGTTGTTACGACCTTTCGGGCCGACGTTTCGGATCCCATTGCAGGGTCCATCATCAGGGCTGATGTGTTGTCTTGAATGTTGGTGTTGTGGTTAAGTATCGGCTTGCAATACCGTGCCGAAGTCATGATGTGTTGTATTGTGTTGTATGCATGATTCATCTGTTGTCTGATCACTATCTCTGCGGAGTCTGCGACGAGAATGACTTTGAAGCGCCGGATACCAAGATGTTTTTAATTTGAGACCATCATCTCTATTAATGTTTATCGGATGCTTGTAGATTTCTAGTGCTTCCTTGATAAGACGCGCATGGTGACTCTTAGGCTTTCCAAGGATTTTCGGTTCGAATGCAAAATGATGGCCGGTATCCAGAAAATGCTCAGCCAGTGCTGATTTTTCTGGATGACCGAGTTTGCATGCCCGTTTGTGCTCGTTGACCCTTTTGGAAATGGTACGCGCCGTTTGCCCCACGTATACTTTATCGCAGTCTTGACAATCGAGTCTATACACACCGTCTGTTTCTAAGCGATCTCGATCCTTTGCTGATCTCAACATATCCTTAATTTTGAAGTTGGTACCAAAAACTGTCTTAATGTCTCTTTTCTTGAGAGCTCTGGCAATTCTGTCTGTAACGCTTTGGACAAAAGGCAGAAAGGCGATGCCTTTGCACTCAGGTTCTGTATGTTTTTCAGGGCGAACAGACCTCGTACTTATGACGCGTTGTATCTGTCGCTTCTGGTAACCATTGCCTTCCAGTGCGTCGCTGAGTGTTATCATTTCCTCCTGTAGATATTCATCTTGGCATATCCTTTTGGCCCTCGTGGCCAAAGTGTTGATGAGACCTCTTTTTTGAGCAGGATGATGGTGGGAGCTCGCATGTAGATAGCGGTTCGTATGTGTAGGCTTCCTATAAACTCTGTGTCCGAAACTCCCGTCGGCCTTCTTCTTTATTTCAACATCAAGAAAACACAACATTCAAGACAACACATCAGCCCTGATGATGGACCCTGCAATGGGATCCGAAACGTCGGCCCGAAAGGTCGTAACAACACGGCATAATACTATACTATACATAATAATACCCCAGTAAACACAAACTTGAAGATTCTGAGTGGCCGTGAAAACCTAAGAACATTCTAAACTATTGCGTCTCAGGAAAGAACTTGCGATAAGCTAACATTCCTAATCTATCATCAAACCTATTTTTTTCAAGAATCTGTTTTTTGCTTAACCACTACCACCACAAAGTATAAAGTATGAATATAGATGAACTAAACTAGTCCTTTAGGAGAGTTGAATGAGGAATTTGCCCTTTCGCGACTGTACAAGACACATTTAAACTGCAGTTAATGTATTTATTTTTATAATATTTTTACAACATATGTTTTACACTCTAAGTTTTTACCCGACTGCGCAACGTAAAGGAGGGTAATGTGTTTATCAGCCTATATATATGTATATATGTTTGTTCCATTGTGGCGCTCTAGAGACCAAACGCATGGGCCGATTTTGATGATTCTTAAGTCATTCGATTTGTCTTGATTTTGCAAGTGTCACCAAAGACATGACAGTAATCAGAATTCAATATGGCGTCTGGTTGACGCCATATTGAATTCTGAAGGTAGAAAAATAAAAAAATGAAAGTCGACGAACTATATTAAGTGGGGTATCAATAAATGGGTATTTGAAAATCATTTTAAGGTTTTCCTTACCATTTTCCATTTCATTTCATTTTCATTTGGGATCTATAACGGTTTAAAGTTGGTTAGCAACCATTCTCACTTAAAATTTCAATACTTTTAATAAAGCTGTGATATCATGTGTTCTTATCTTCTTCTCCTTTCTCAGCTTTCCTCGCTCCACTGCTGGATGTAGGCCTTTTCCATTTTCCTCCTCCTCCTTCTCCACTCATCTCTGTTTCTACCCCTTCGCATTCAGGTTCTTCCCGCTTGCTGGACTATGTCATCAGACCACCTTTTGGGAGATCTTCTGACGTTCTTATAGGTCTTATTAATGTGAAAAATAATTATGATAATATAATTCAATATAATTCTTAAATTCGAATGACAAACCCAGAATTTTACTGCTTTGATAAGATAATTTTAACGACCGTTACCCAAAGCGTTACTTTATACAGTAAGAAATAACCTAATTAGGAATAAATAAATAATAAAAAAATTACCGTCTTATAATCCTAACTAAAAAGTGTAAAATAAAAATAGTAAATTTAAAAAATCAAAAAACCTGACTGCGTAAAAAATGAAATTTATATAATTTAGTTTTTATTTCAATTTCACTTTTTAGGCAGTTGGGTTTTTTATTTTTTTAATTTTGTTCCAAACCAAGTCTCTTCATAATAAGTCTCATCTTTAATAAAGCCCGACTTATTTACTTGGACATTATACTTTTTTGTTTATTTGGTTTGACCGTTACATAATTGTTACAAAATTTACAAGCTCGTAGTATTGACACAAACGTGGAGCCTAATTGTTGACAGGGAATTTACTATGGTTTTTGTTTATTTATTTTGATCGCTGATCAAGTAACCTTGTAATAAAATATTACTTTTGAAAGTTATTACTTTATATATGCGCGGTGCGATCTGCAAAGAGAAAGTCCCCCCACGAGAATGCGAATGTCGATTAGTGACTCCCAATCCGAACTTGTGAAAAGTTACAAAGCATTTACTAATAATCAATACTAGAGCTCGCATATACAATATACTTTGTCGCTTGTCGCACGGGCCAATTTTAAAATTCATTTATGCTCCACGATCATGGCTATCACGGTATTGTAATTTTAAGCGGTTTTCGGAAAGTGAAACAAGGATTTTTCAAAATAAAACACAAATCACTTTTTTAGATTATACAATCTACATGTTTCGAGAACAATGTTCTCTCCTTCAGGATTGTTTGTGTACACCATTATTTTTACTATACACATATTATAAAAAATTTATAATAAATTATTGTTTACGGTTTGTTTATTTTTTACTTTTGCTAATGCCAAACAAAACAGCAAAAACAGCAGTACTTGTAAAAATATTTATTATATACAAAAATAAAGTGTATTTTGTATACTTATACAAATATTATCAAACTAACGCTAATATAATATATCTAAATATAGGTAATAATTTCATTGTCTGTCTGTCAATTGATGGAATTAAAACTTTAGGTAGGTACCTACCTAATTAATTAGAGTGACGCAGCAATCAGCTTGCGGCTAATGTTGCGCGGTCGCGCAAGGGTCTTTATTAATTATTAGTATTCACCAATGATATAATACGTCACCAATGGTATTGACCAATGATATAATAAACTGTAGATACGTCACAAGCGTGAAATCTTGGCAACTCAAAAGTAAGGTAATTGCCTTACTTGCAAGCGTTATCGAACGGACCATCTTTGTGACCGGGCGCGATGCTAAGCCAAAAAAAAGTCCCGGGGGAAAAGGAACAGAGTATCGTACACTATTGTAAGAATGAGTATGTTATTTTAGTCACCGTGACTTCAAATTACCTGATTTTTGCACGATTAGGTACTTGTTTATGTGATTTGATGTCTCTTTCGATGCAATATTTGCTACATATGAAAGTCGGCTAGTATGAAATAACGTAATATATTATAATATGTCAATGGTATTGATATGATTTCTACCTGGGTGGGTTCTGATCTCCACCTCTCAGAGGGCAGATCCCCGGCCAACTTGCCGCTCTGTGGTGTTATGAAATCACAAACTATGTAGGAGATAGTCACTGATCAAAGGTGGCGGGAATTTGAATAAAAAGAATTATTTTTATACATATTTACATATAATTAATACTAATTCATATCATACTAATTCCACAAATGCCTTATCAATATCTATCGTCTAATCTTATTATCTACCTTATTCCAAGAAACCTCGTCGGGTTATGGAAGCCGGGGTACTTCCGGCCAGGAAGTCAGCGGGCCGGGCTTTCTCGGTGCCGCGCCGCGCTGCTGTCATCTCGCGTCTCCGTCGTCTGCGTTCGGAGGCTTGGATCGCTCCCAAAGCCATCTCTCGTCCTTGTTGGTGATGGACCTTCGCGGTCCTGTTAGCGCCGGGGCCGGAATCCATTGCCTGGCGGTTGGCTGCTTTCGAATCAAATGGATCTCGACCTCTCTATCTAGTTCACTTCACCATTCCGGCTTCGCGATTGCTGAAGCCGGTATGTCACTCTCTCTAAACTTCGGTTCGTCCGCCAGCTGTCCGATAGCTGACGGCAGCTATCTGTCACTTCCAATCACTGATCACTGCTCACTCTCTGAGGACCTACTAACTGCTCACCACTCTGATAACTGTTGACTCGTCTGTGATAACTGCTTACTCCCTCGTTCCGCACGGCGTCCGGCCTTTTATCGTCGGCCGTCAGGACGGATCTCTACCGGTTCCCTTTGCCCGACCTACCTTCCCGGGGTTGGTCAATCGCCGTCACCTCGGCTTCCAGAAGGGTAGCCATTGGTTGGTGACAACCCCTTACCTGGCCCCGCCTCCACGCCTGAGTCATTCTGTGATGGACCCAATACCATGCGCATCTCGCAGGTCTAAATTAAATTAATTAATTGTTCGTATTACCTATCTACGCTGTCCATAGGAGATGCACTTTGTTCCACACTATTTCAACGATTTTTCTTATTTATATTAATTTAACACATAATCATTACAGGATTATTTTTATATAAAATTGACATATTATCTACCTTAAATGGATTATTTATATGAAAATAAAAGACATAACCAGCGCTTATAATCTACTTATAATACAAATAAACTTACAATACGAATACTTAATTAATTAATAATCATAAAAATATAACTTAACTAATTAAAATATAATTATAACTAGAACTTATGCATAGGGAATCTTCAAATCATATACCCTATCATATTAACATATATTTACGAACATTTAAAATCATTTACAATCAGTCAAAAAAAACGCATATTTGCGTTTTCCTGTTTTGCGACGTTCTATTTATTTATTTACAATGCCGTCGGCGTCAAATTATTAGCATAAAAAAATCATCCACAAAAGTTAATATTATTACCATTATCTTATGCCAATAATTCCTTATATGTATACCTACATACGTAGCTTCTAACATATAGCGGATTTGTAATTTTATCTTGGTACTTGTTTGCATTATATTATTAGAATACAGATCTCGGGAATTTTAAGGTTTCGGACATCGCAAATGTTTTCAACCCTCCCGAGCATTATCGTCTATTTCTCGATAATCCATTGCTTCCCAAATAAAATATCGCTATTGTTCGGTTTCGGATCCTTTGAAGACGGCTACCGCATCGAGCGGAGCGCAATAAAATTTAGCCTGCAAACTCCTAATCCCTGTCCGCTAAGTGCGGTATTCCCAAACCGACGAGACCTTACAGTATACACAAGTTCGAAAAAACATTATTTTTCATTACTTTTATTAGCCAGCTTAGACGCCAACTTAATTGCATTCATTGTTCTTTCCGAGGAAAAAGGTTTGTTTGTCACACAGCTGTGCACACGTGCAGTAGATATAAGCCTGGAGCGAAAGTCCCGCCAAAAGGCCCGCCGGTCATAAAGCTATTTTTGAGATGCGGATTCGCGTCATTTAATGTGAATTAATTCCTGCGGTAGTGATAACCATGTCAGTATTGACCACAGAATAGAGATACATTGACTAGCGAAGGAAAAAACTACATTTCAAAATAAAGACTACAACACACACACGTTCACCATAGGGATGGGTAAAAAATATCGATATATCAATATATTGATATTTTTTTTCGCGATATATCAAATATCTTTTTTTTTCGAGTATCAAATTAGTAAGTTTTTCGATTTTTTTTCAGCGAACGTTTTTCTTTTTCGATGATGACCTTTTTTTTTTGGTCACCAAATCGATATATTTTTTTCGATATATATCGATTATTTTCGATACTTTTTTAAAATATCGATTCGATATGCAGGGTTATTTGGAAAACATTAATAACCTCGCAGGACTATATTCCTGCCTTGATTATGAGTCGAAAATGTTCAAGCTATCATAACCTAATATCAATAGTTATGGAGATATGCGACCTCAAAGTTTGCATTTTTTTTTTCAATATTTCTGACATATTTTTTTACAAAATGTTGAAGTATCATTACGGTAATTTATATCGGTGACGAAAAATTCATTCGTTTCAATAAAAGTTAAATAAAATAATAAAAACCTTGAAAAAATTCCTATTGGAATGTTTTCCAATTGGAATTTGAAGGTTTTTATTATTTTATTTGACTTGTATTAAAGAGAATGAATTTTTCATATTCGATTAAGTTACTGCACTGATAGTCCAACGATTTACAAAAAATAAGTCAGAAATATTGAAAAAAAAATGCAAATTTTGATGTCGCATATCTCCATAGCTATTGGTATTAGGTCATGATAGCTGATACATTTTCGACTCATAGTCATGGCAGGAATATAGTCCTGCGAGGTTATTAAAGTTTTCCAAATAACCCTGTATACCAATTTTTTATTTCATTTACCCATCTTTAGTTCACCAGTTTAAAGACTACAAAGTGTACACTACATGTTTGTAGTATAAACTACATGAAGTGAACTAATTGTAGTACTAATGAAGTGAACTAATTGCAGTACTACAAAATTGTAATGACCTACAAGAACTGCTTCTTGAAAGCGTGTTACTAGAAAATTTTCAAATCCATGGGGGAGGAGTTGTTTCAGTTTCCAGAGATTTCTTCAATTCCAAAATTCCATACATTTTGTCATTCAGCGCCAAAATTTTTCTATTCCATGGGGGGGGAGTTGTTTCGGCTTCCAGCAGAAATTTCTTCATTTACCTACATCGACTTCCCGTAAATTTCACATATAAAAGAACACCACACTTCAATTTAAAATTTGAAGTGTGTAGTTTGTAGTATGCACTTTCAAATAAGATGTACTATATATGAAGTATGTACTTTTAATAACTTAGAAGTGTGTGTATTTTGTACTCTGTAGTGTGCACTACACTTCAAAAGATGTGAAGATGCAATGTAGTATTACACTGTAGTAATTAGTACTGAGCGGAAACATCACTACTATTAACCGTGATTTTTCAGGGCTATTTTTATTTTTTACGGCTATCACACGGATATACATAAGTATATAAAAACATAAAAAGTGACAGATAAAAATTTGTGCAATTCTTTGAGAAATTTAAATAATTCGCTGATTGCTTGCTGCTAGGCCCTGATGGCGGCTGTCTAGGCCGCTGCGTAGTCTATAGTAGGGATGGGTAAATGAAAAAAAAATATCCATATATATCGAATCAATATTTTTAAAATTATTATTTTAAGGGATCGATTATCCGAGAAAAAATATCGATGACCAAAAAAATGTCGCCAGAAAAAAAGTGAAAAAAGATACCCAAAAAAAGGTCACCAGAAAAAAAATGAAAAAAGATACCCAAAAAAAGTCGATATATTGATATATCAATGTTTTTTACCCATCCCTAGTCTATAGTATTGGTGGCTTGCTTTTTGACAGTGTGGTCGGCTGTGGTGGCCGCTTCACGACTGGTAGTGACCGCTACACGATGGTAGATGCCAATGGCCGATCCAGCGTTTTTTTTTTTTTTCGTATTTCTCAAAACAGAACAATCACATTTTAAAAAGGATATTCTAGCACTAAATTTGAAGAAAGATCTATCAAGTCAATATACTAATTTTGCATGATTGATTTTTGGGGACAACTTTATTATAATGACATATTTGTTCTTTGTGCTGTGTCCTTTAATTATTAATGCTCTGGAAGATATAAAGTAAAAATAAAGATAAACAATATCCGAAAAACAATATTCGGAACGCGACGTCCTAACCTGAAAGGAATGAATATGACAATTCACCAATATATCATAGACAATGTATATACTGCACGTCGACTGCCCCAACGAACGAGGCAGTAACTTAAATAAATCGATTTTTCAGGGGGACACTTTTAAGTTTCGAACCGGATTTCTAATTCTTTTTTGAATCACTCACCAACCTTTTAGAGTAGATTTCCAAGGTTCCTTCTACATTCTCGGAACACATGGTTAGATATGTAACCTTTGTGTAACTCATTCTGATCGAATTAGACATCGAGGGGTAAAACGACCACATCTGGAAAATCCTCTTCTTCGTCTTCACCAGTTCTGCAGTGAAATCGGCAGCCTCTTTTGCAATAAAAAATTCCTTTTGTTCATCCTAAAGCTACAAATGACAGTGGATACATATTCATTGATGGCATTCTTGCACGTATTTTATCCGTATTTATAGCGTATTTTACTTCTTTATTTTGCTGACATTTCGTTAACGAAGTGTCCAAATAATTCATAATATACTTGTACATAGGTTTTTTGTTTTTTCACCAACCAACTAATAATAACTATTGAATAATTTTTTTAACCTTCAAGCAGGCGCGTGGTCATTTGGAACGGCAGCGGTCGCGCCAGGATGCCTACACTCGTTTAAGGATAAAATTAAGATAAAATAAAAATAAGACCTTAACAATACACAGCCTAATTACACGCACTAGCAGATTAGGGAAATTCCTTACTCAATTCTCAGAGCCTACACTCGTTTAAGGATAAAATTAAGATAAAATAAAAATAAGACCTTAACAATACACAGCCTTAGTTACACGCACTAGCAGATTAGGGAAATTCCTTACCCAATTCTCAGAGCCTACACTCGTTTAAGGATAAAATTAAGATAAAATAAAAATAAGACCTTAACAATACACAGCCTAATTACACGCACTAGCCGATTAGGGAAATTCCTTACCCAATTCTCAGAATATGACCTGGTCAAATAACTATTGCTTTTTTGCAACATCAGCTAAATGTTTTAAATGGATCATCCATTATCAATGCGTGTGTTATAATCATAGCTCACCACAATGAACAAGAATATGCACCGATTATCTGAGGCTCAGTTATAATCCTGGTCCTTTGTACATCAACTTTTTCATAATCCCAAAAATATTTTGTTCCAAATTTAAATTTAGAAAATACAGTACACATTTTGAAAAATTCACATGTGCATTATGCCATTAGCACACTACACCAATTGGTTGGTAACACTGGTATTGATGATTGGTTAAATATAGACTAAAACAATTCAAGAGGATGATGATGGCAAAGTATGAACGTGAAAAGTAATCCATGATGAAGTCAGAAGCGTTGCAAAAATACTATTTAAATAAAAGCCAACATGATGTTGATTACAACGAAGTGTTGAAAATTCGCAGCCGTATAATATTGGATTAACACAGTCGCAGGGAACCATCGACGGTTTATAGACGTTTGGTAAAGCTGTCAAAGTGCACTCGTTGCTCCAATCCATGTCAAAAACAAATTGCACACGTCGATGGATCAAGGAAAGTCTCCAACCGAGCATTTACGCAAATGTGTAAACTATGCGCTCGCCTTGCCACTTGTTCCTTTGAAGTCACACTCAAAAACTTCCATTAAGGCGGCGATTGATGAGCCTAGTATTTGCACACTCGCCTCGCGTTTCGTGCGAATTTGTAAATGAAAGAAAGAAAAACCTACAAAAAAAAGCACACAAAAATCACAACTTTGTATTGTGCGCATGCTAATAATTATGTATGTTTAGTTTTATAGGTAAAGGCTACCTGAACGTTTGTCTCATTTTTGTATTATCCAGGCTGCCATCACTGCAGGTAATTGGCACCACCTGTATTAGTAAACATTGGCATCAACTTTAGATCCAAACAGCGCGCAAACACAATTAGAGCGGCCTGAATCAATTCACTGACTTGTTCTGCCTCTCATTCGCGATTGTTGAAATGCGTGTATAATGTTATAATCTTATTCACGCATTTGCGGTTTGGTAAAGAACATTATCAATTTCTCAGTAATTATAAATGCCCGATAATACTTGTGACGGGGTGGTAAATGAAAAGGAAATTTCAATTGAATAAAAAATTTATTGACAAATAAAAAAAATATACATTGGAATTTTACACAATAGAGGAAATAAAGATAATTCGGAATAATGTACAAAAAATTGAATATAAGTCAAACTATTTAATAAAATTTTTAACATATGTAGGCAATTTCATAAGGAACATTATTTCATTTAAATAATTTCATCGGTAGAACATCCATCGCACCAGTCGGCCCATGGTCAAACAAAGTAGCTTTCATACTAAAGAATATATTTTAATTTGTCTGGAATGTAGGCAAGGTTAACATTAAAACTAATCTAAATCCAGTTAAGAAAAAATCTGACCAGGGAAATTGTCAAATAAATTCTTAAAAAGCTACTTTCTCATTGATTTCGTCTTCTGTTTAGTTCAGAATCTCACACTAAGAGGTGTGCGGGTTTCAAATAGTCATAGTTATCGTTTGTAAAGCTCCGTAGTGGATCCAAGTTCTACCGACTTGTTGTATATTACAAATCATAATCAAAACTTAAAGCGCATGACACAAAATTAATGTAGTTATATATTGTAAAAGTAAAAATAATACAATCTACATAAATCAAACTTATCACATGGTATATACGAGCAATTTCTTTATTCACGGGACTTTTTACCATCGTAACATATTCAAATTTCCACATTGGCGTTATCAGCCAGTAGTTATGAAGTACGGTCTCTGGTGAGAAATGTAAAAAATGCATCAATATTCTACCGTCTTCAAAATGTTCAGAAATTTGGCCAACTCTATTACTCTAACTAGTCCTAAAATGCTGTCATTGTTGTGTCCAAATATCCTATGACCCAAAATAAATAGGATTTTCACAGTAAATACAATAAAACCAGCGTCAGAAATAATATCACAAAATACAGCATTCGCAGTAGTGAAAACAAAAGCGTTATAGTAACCAGTTCCACAACAGCCATTATCTGGGATTTGTATCTGATTGTATAAATGATTGGTAACTGAGATTTAACTGTCGCCTGGTACCGATGGTTGCTTGTCAAATTGCGAAAAATCAATTACCAATCATCAATACAAATATCATAAAGCGGTTTTTGTAGAGTCGGTTAAAATAATATAAATTTTGACCATCACTAATTCACAGCCCTAATATGCTTTGGGAAACCATCCCGTGAATAATGAAAGCACCAGTAGATGTGGGTTCACTCATTGAGGAAAATTTCAAATACATATATCACATTCATCTATGCCAATTGGAACCAAACAAGCAAATACAATTTAACGCACGTCAGTCCACACATTTTGGAAGGAGACCCCGGTAGCGAGCCAACGAAGCCAGTCAACTCACCCGCAAAATGATGCTGCGATAAAGTCTACAAATTAATTTAACATTTTTAATTCATCTGTCGGTTCAAAAATATTGATATAACATTTTGTAATAAATCGGAAAAAATATTATTACAAATGCATATTCAAATAGAGAGCGTAAAACGATACCATTAACAAAAAAAGCTAATCTAAGGAAGTCGAAAGAATGGTGTATCTGTTACGGTATATACTGAATATTTCATCGACTGAACACTTGAGAGAAAACATTACACAACTAACATAATATGGTGGGAATACGTATTTCATATGCTGACAATTTATTTTAAAATTGACTTTATTTTTCTAAATAACTGAAAAATGTTCATTATAATATATTTTATTAACATCAATTTTCAGACTAGCAAAATTATTTATGACAAGATGTCAAAACATTATTATTAGCGATGTTTTTTCATTTGTTTTAACAATATATAAGTTTTTTTTTACAATCTACGTAAGAAACAAATCCATTACGTCCAATCGAAACAAGAAATAGTATTATAAGATTCAGAGATACTAAGATTCACGGATACCCGGACCATTTTGATGCAAAATGAAAAATCTAACAGTGAAATGTCAGAACAGAAGAATGGGGGATCGGTGCCTCGGTGGTCGGAGCCAATTAAAGCAGTATGTTTTGGACGACGATACAATGACCGGGTGGTGGGAAGTTAAGCAAACTACGAGCTGATGTATAAAATTATTACCGTGCGTTGCAAAGATGCTCACGGGATGTGCAATGTTCAAAAGACACTGGAGTTTGGCCGAGTACACTGAAGACAAGCAACTAACATAAGCAATAGTTAGACAAGTTTTGTACGATTCTCCACAATTTAAAAGTAAATGCTTATTGCTTCCATACGTCCGAAGCCGGTCGAGCGGCTCGTGTGTACATGACATATGGCGTATGAATACTTAAATAGAAATTTAATAAGCTGGTAGCAAAAGCTAGTAAGTGCACACAAAAGAGCATTGTATCGTTGATACACATAGATTTGCCTCTTCAAAATTGTATTATTGCAGTGAATCTTAAATAACTCGAGAAAAAATAATATTATAAAGATTAAAGTTAATTATTTGAAGAGCGCGATTTAAAAAATCTTACAATACCTGATACACTCGCCGACGTAAAAAATGAAAGAAATAAAATTGACCAACAATAACCGTCATCACTTAGAGTCGCCTTACAAGCATTTTGCTTCGCGTAGCTATCACTCTGGTCTTCGATTTTGTCTTCTTTTGTTTGATCTTTGTTTCGGCTGTATTTACTGATTTACCGTTCGGGGAACTTGCTGCCTTCTTCATTCTGACAATCGCAACCCTCGGTGACTTTGTACCTGAAATAAATTTATACATTAATGCCAGACTTCATATAGATCATTTACTACATTTTGTTCTTCACTCTTCCAAATCCAGCAGCAGAATTTCTATTGTTGGACTTTTCTGTGAGCTGGAAATTTGTGGAAACAATCAAAGTGAATTTTACCCTTAAAACAACATGCGCAATCTTATATATAAAAATTCAGCCTGTGTTTGTTTGTGTTTGCAAGTCTTAATTGATGCAACAAAATGAATTTTATGAGGAAGCAGAAGGCTCGGTATATTAGCAGATTAATTTTGGAATGCTATAGCCAACTGTAAATCGTTGCCTTACTTTTTTGTACTTAAAACTTTAAATGCGACTATCTCGAAACTCTATTTTTCAAATTGGCGGGAAATATAGAGGTAATATATAAATAAATATAATAAAAGAGAATATATCAGAGATAAAATATATATATGTATAGATCGCGTCTAAGGTTTTTGAGTTAAATAATAGTTAATTTTATGTTAATAAAATTAATTAAAACAATTTTTTTTGGTAAAATTTTTGGTTGAAAAATCATTACTTTTTTAAAATCCCATAATTTTTATAATTTCGTATAATTTATTAAATTTTTAATTCATCTACCACGACAATATTAAAAAATAAACATTACAAAAAATAATGTTTTTTAGTTTTGGACAAAACTTGGAAGTCCCAAAATTCCCGTCAATTGACAACTCCGGTTATGAAGCACAATTGTATGTCTTAAATTTGTCATCATAATATTTTTGTTTTTTAATGAAAAAATAATTTATATTTTTGAAAGATGTAATAAATCATCCCTAAAGTTTCAGAAAGATCAGCCTTATATTTTATTTAAAAAAATTTGATATTCATCAATTTATCAGCGTCCTTAGCAGATTCCCCCTTAAGGTTGCTCATCTGTTTTTTAAACTGTCAAAGTGTCATATTGCGTCGACAGATAATGCTATTTCGATACGAGAACAAGACATGAACAAACCTCATATCAGATAAACATTGCACGAGCGTATATATTTATCTATTCCTTGCAAGACAGAAAGGCTGCGAGGAAACGAGACAACTATATGGAGTGCCGACGCTTAAAATATAAAGAACCGCCCGAGAGTCCGACAGCTGCTCGTGCCGCGTAACTATTATCATCCGAATTCTGGATGTTTCAAGTCTAGAAATAAAAAAAGAGTATTTATATTTCTCCAATAATTTATGTGTTGTAAAAAAAATAGTAAATAACCATTTTTCTTACATCACTGTTTTTAATTTTAAAATTATGTCGCATAAGCACATTTAAGTATTATTTTGACTTCCGGCTTGTGACTTTGACCAAAGTCAAATAATTTTACGAATTTAAAACGAAATACGGTCCACATATTTATATTACACATTAAACTGAATTTAGAAATAAAATTTTGTTTTCATAGTCATTTCTTGCATTGAAACATCGATCCGCACAAATAAATTTTATTAAATTATTGAACTTGATACATATTTGAAAATTACAACGTTGCGATGTTTTACATACATACGCGTGTGCGCAGGCTCGAATCGCGACATTGTCAAACATCAGATATGTAGGTGAAATGAACGTACTTCCAGCATTGAATATTTTGATCATATCAACAAAACCGTATATATTTAGCCAAAAACCTTATTGTAGGAGTGAAATTCAAATGCTTTTGGCAATATAATACGCTGTTAATTAACAATTAAGTAATATTTGCATAGAATATACGTATAGTCACTTTATATTGACAAAATAAAACATCGACAAAGACATGTCCGCCGGTCGCCTGTCGGCTGAATGACGACATTTCTATCTGTGTTTTGGAACATAATCATACTGCATTTTTTTTTTAAAATAGTAATTAACATGTTTCTAATTAATAAAAACTAACTTTTAAATAGAGGGTGAGGATTCAAAGTGCGGGATTAAGTAGTATATATTGCTCATCTCTTTATGTGAATAAAAAGCATTTAAAAATCATAAAAAAACCTAAAAATTTCTTGCAATCTAATAACCTATAACTTTACTAATATTATATATTTCTTAATTACCTTAATACGGATTTTAGATAATTAAGTGAACTTTATACGTATAAAAAAACCTATTATGCCTACATACAAATCAATATATATATATATATAAAAAGAAACCCGTGTTTCCCTATCTGCCAAGTCTTCTCCACAACCAGCCACAACCACCCACTGGTGGTTATGGTGGTGGATAGCCCTTGGTGTCACATTGAAAATATGCGAGTTTGGTGGGGTGGCTGTGCATGGGTGGTGAAAATGTGCTTTCTAGCACATTTTTTGTTATGAGAAGGCCGCAAATGCTTCAGATTGTTTCAAAATAGGAGCGCCGACTGTATTGGTGAGTCTAGAAGGTTCCAGAAAAACCTGCTCTAGAAATTTCTGAAAGGAGAAGGTTCTAGAAAATTCCCGAAAGTTCTATAAGGTTCTAAACTGAGTGGCAAAATGTGTCAGTGTGTCTAGAAGGTTCCTGTACATTCGAAGAAAGTTCTGGAAGGAGAATGTTCGAGAAGGTTTGCGAAAGTTCTATGACGATCCAAACGGTGTTCTAAAAATCTACGCGTGCGAAGCCACGCGGGCACAGCTAGTATTAATTAAAAATTGGTTTGCCCTAGAACACTAAAAACGATTTTTTTGCCGCGGCCTGTCGATTAATGCCTATATTTTTCTTAATTATTGTAAATAGTGTTCAGTTTATTTATTTTATATAAGAACAAATGTTCTATCTAAGTTAACACCCTAAAAAAATTGCAGTCTATCTTATACACTCTGATATAAATGAATAACAAAAACCCACATTTTCGTAAGAACGCAGTGAATAGCCTTAAAGAATAAAAATGTGTGAGAATTAGCCTCTGGTCTCACCGGAAAGGAACCAGAGAGTAACCGAATACGGGCCCGCCACACTGAGTACGAAGAGATGAAAGCCACAGGGCTTACGACCTGTCGTCAGGGGGCCATCCATAAAGTACGTCACACGTTAAGGGGGAGAGGGGGTCGACGGATTGTGACATTGTGTGACAAGGGGTTGGAGGGGTCCTAAGTTTTGTGTTATTTATTTTTTTACATTTAAAAATCTAATACAATTTAATAAAAACGATTATATAGTTCAATTGTACGCGATAGAGGTAGGCGCGAGAGGTTTATCGGCGAAAGCCCTATACGTCTTACTGAAAGATCTTGGCTTATCCAGATCTTCCGTTAATTCCATATTAGAATGCGTATCGAAAACGGCACTAATTGTGTCTTATCAGATTTGGTTAGGTAGAGAGAGAGACCGAAACAGTGGAGGTGAGTGCTGATGCATCATAAGGGGGCTCCTTAAACCTACACCTGGGTCACAAGTCCCAGGCACTGTTCTCGGCTCCCCTCTCTGCAACGCAATGGACCCGGCACCCGCACAGTGAACCCATCAAAGGCTAAGTGTTTCGTCTATTCGTCAATTTCTAAATGTAAAATTGCTAAATATGTGACGTCACACTAGGGAGGGTGGGTCTCACAAATGTGACCAACTGTGACAAGGACGGAGGAGGGGTCAAAAAATCACGAAATTAGTGTGAGGTACTACATGGATGACCCCTCAGCAGGTTTAAGTCCTTAAGTCATGACTACTTTCACCATCCACTCCCTCCCCCTTGAAGAGACAACAGTGTATTCATGCATTAATTTGACAAAACAATAACCCTGCCCCGACACCATTCTAAAATGTATGATACAAACACGAGATCTATGGGTGACGTACCTTTTAAAACATGATTCCTATATTACAACATGCAAATTAAATTTATAAAGACTAATGGGCCACAGGTAGGGCTGAAACAAAACTAAACCTGCAGAAATGATGACAGCTTTCGCTAGGGACACATTACCATATTTTATTAGAGAAATTAGACTCACATTTAACACAAGATTTGTTCGACTTATCAGTCTTAGATGAGCTGCTGACACCAACGCTCTCCTTCACCGCACCAATGCTCTCCTTCCCCGCTCGCCGCCTCACCCCCCTGGTGGAAGCGGTCACATTGCTTACTCGGATCGATCTGCTGTGTAACCTAGAGTCGCTCTCCCTCGCTAACACAACAATGGCCTTCTTCAATCCGACATCATTTTTGTCACTCTCACTAAGAATCTTTTTGTCACAAACAATCTTTCCATCACTATTCTTCTTATTGCGGCTGACAGTGGTCACCTTTACATTATCTAAATGTCTTTTATTGACTCCTTCATTCACTAACTTTCCTCTACACCTACTTCTCGTAGAATTATCTAGTTCGTCGATTTCACTGGAGAGAGAACTACTAGAACATTTTTTAGAAATCTTTATTCTGGCATTCTGATTTGTACTACATTTTTTGGATGTTGATTTTGAATTAGCCACATTTGTAGATCTACAGTCCTTAATATTAGCTCTTTTTCGGTCAACTTTATCTTCAGATACTTTCTCTTTTTTCAATCTCTTCTCTTTATTTCTTAATACCATGAGCATGGCGTATGTGTATCTAGAACCGTCGGGTTGGATGTCAAATTCTTCAACTTCTGTCTTAGGGGCAGGTTTTCCTGAAATTTTTCGCCTGTACTGCGCAACGACCTGTTTCATAGCGTAAGTGGGATTCCTATTCACGAGGAAATCTTTCCTCAAAAGATTGGGGGAAGCGTTGACGTCGTTAGGAAGACTGACTTCCGAAGCGTTTGAAACTTTACGACTTCTGGGATTTTTGGTCTCACTGGTGGTGTCCACCTTCCTGATGATGTCCTCCGGATTTCCCGCCAGGATCTCAGCCCACGTGTACTGTTTGCCGGAACCCAAAAAGTTGCCAAATTTTCCGATGCTGCCTCGTTTATTTTTTACTCCTCTCTTCTTCTTGTTGATGATCTTCTTGGAGCGCAGATTTTTGGGGGAGAATTTCTTGCTAGGTGTTTCCATGACGGGTAACAGTGACTGGCGCAGTTTGGCTATCAGGACCGAATCCGACACATAAAAGTTTCTGGAGGTGCAGGGCTTCCTGTTGCCATCGTTGGAGTGGTTCAGCCCCTCTCTCAAGAGATCCATCTTGAGGTTGTTTTCCCACGAGTTTAGAATGAAATTTTCTCTACCGGAAGGCTTGCTGATACCGCTTCTCTTCAAGAACTCTGGCGTTGTATTTTTCAAAGTCTTGGTATTCCTACCAATTTTTTTTGAATAGTTTTTCTTTTTTTGTGGAAATACATTTACATCACTGCTAAAGTTCAACACCATATCTTTCTCTGTTCCAAAGCCACAAGTGACAAACTCATTTACAAACAAACTTTTACAGTAGGCGTAATCGGGTTTCTCAGTAAACTCCAACTTGGTAATGTACTCTAAAAACTTCTGTATGAACAATGGGTAATTGGGGGTTTTGAAACACGCTTCAAGTAATAGTTTCAAGTCATTCATGTAGTTCTTCTTGACCGCGTGAACCAAGTCAGGGTTGTCCATTATCTTGGACGTCTTCCACGGGAGACTTCCTGTTAACCAGTCTAATATATTGAAGCCTAAATTTTCAAGATCAGATCGTCTGGAATGGGCGCCGATATGTGAATCTCTCGAGCTGTACTCCAAAGTACCATCGTGCGCCTTTCTTTGATCCATTCCAAATTCCTTGTGAGTACCGTCTGAATTAACAAACTTGGAGGCCAATCCGTAATCTAAAACATAAACTTGCCCAGAAGACTGTGTCAAAATACTTTCTTCAAAGTAATCTACTTCCATTTCGTCGTCGTGGCTTTCTGAGCTTCGCTTAGATCTAGATCCTTCGTGAAATCCTTCATCCGAAGAATACAAGTCGCTCCTTTCCGTAACATTGACAGATCTTAAATACGAGCCGTCAGAACATACCGAGCTGTTTTCATCACCTCCATAATTGACGGATAATTTCTGCTTCCTAAGATTGAACATCTTTCTAGCCCGTGATCTTTTTGGTATCATTCTTGTTCTACTATTTGTTTTTACGATACAACTGTCTGGGTCACTCTCTGCATCGGAACTAGAAGCGCTGTAATTATTCAAATCAAAGTCTTCATCTTCATAATAACCAGAATATGTAGATTGCCTGCTTTTGTTCTTTTGCTGATGTGAGCTTTGAGACTTTTTGCTCCAAGATTCTGTGCTGGCAGGCGTGGTCGTCGGCGGGGGTAACATGTATCTGCAGGTTCTCTGATCTTTAAACTTTGTCCCGTCAAAACCTACCATTAGATTTGAGCTCTTTATATCGGAATGTGTGTAACCTTTAGCATGCAGATATTCTAGGACATCCATAATCTGGGCTGCGAGAATGAGAACGTTTCTCGGATGAATACGACCGAAGTTCATGGATCTGGAGAGCTTCTGCAAGTCTATATCGTAGCGCGGCAGCACCAGGAACCTGTACCGTGTATCCCCGAGGATGTGGGAACCGTTAGCGATGAAGTGCGGCATGCCCAATGACTGGAGTTTCTTTTCTGCTTGCCAGCTCTTAACTGAAACAAACATGAAGTGGAGGATAAAAGATTTATTATTAGATTCACAACAGAGGGGGTCACAGATAAGTACTCACAAAATCAGTAGTTTGCATTAAATAGCAAATAAATAATTTGCAATAGCAACATCTCAAAGCAACTATGTGGTTTTGTTTTTTTCATTTTATTTTCAGTTTTTCATTTTTATTTCATTTTTTCATTCGGTTTTTGTCATTTTATTTGACTTGTAATGAAGCAAATGATTTTTTAATATCCTATTTAAATTACTATAGTGATAGTCCAACAATTTACAGAAGTCACAAATATTTAAAAAAAAAATACAAACTTTGATGTCACTTATGATGTAACTGTTGACATTTCACCTGAAGTATAAAGAATATTCTCTATTTAAAATTGAATGAGGAAGAGTTTTTGCTAGTAACCACGAGACACCCCACATAGTTGAAACCGGCATTGGCCTAATTTTGTTTACATGTCTCTTTTAAATATTTGACAATTAAGAAAATGGCGATCAATCATAAACTTTATGATATCATCGATGACAAAGTCGGCTTAAGTAAGAGAATAAATTAAATATAAAATTTTTTAATTTATCAACCTTTCTTTACAAATTATCATAAACTTATTCAAAGATTGAATTTATAATACTACATATTATAAATTGTAGATTGAAATAAAAGTAATAATAGACATTTGACAGCAAGGAAGCAAATTGATCATTGGAATACACACAAAAAATTTAGTATGTCGGCGAATATGGAATTAGTAACAATATCGTTTCTGTTAGATCTGTCGAAGAAACATGCTGTAGTGTGAAAATTTGCTTGTCAACTAAATAAAGCTCGCAGACGTAAAGATAGGGCGAATGTAATAAGGCTTTAGTAGGAAAATATTCAGTTCATACAAGTCTTACAGATAAATTAAACAAACATGAAGAATGCAAAGTAAATAGAAGCAACATTGATATGAAGTTGCAGCAACTGACTATGACTAGAATTTTAAATGAACTTTTTATTTGTTTCCCAGAATGTTTATCAATGAGCATGTATGTATGTACAACATGCCGCTGGTATAGGATTACTCACTACTGTGATGCCGGGCTGTCCTGATCAAGCAGTGCAGCTCCACAAATAGTGGTCCATTAGAGTGCGGCTCCACCTTCAGCACGTACCGAGCTGTGTCCGGGGTCACATCGCTCGAGACATCATCCGAGGCTAGGTATATCTGCCCGAAACTGCCGCATCCTTTAAAGTATACAATTAATTACTTTAAACAAATAAAAATTAATATTTATGAATGCAAATGTAATTATTCACATTCTGTAATGATCATTTAAAATTATTTTATAATGGTTATATTTTTAATGTTTTTATAATGGTTGTTATTAATATATTAATGGTCCATAAATAGTAAATTATGGATGATAAATAAAACAAAAATAACCGATGCAATAGTTTGGTCTAGTAATAAAATACTTGCGTGATGACTAAGTGGTCAGGGGTTCGATTTCTAGACCCGAAAGACCGCAGCCTTAGTCCTATTTTAATAATAAAAAAATCCCAAAAGGATTCTACATATTTTTTAAACTATTTAATCATATATAGAAAAAACCATAAATCACAGAAGGAATGATTGTAATAATTCTGTTTGAGAAATGAGTAATACTTTACTAGGTTGTAAACAGGTATTTACATTATGAGCACAATTCAAAGCAGTTGGATCCAATTGTCTTTAGATAGGTGTACCTTGTTGTCTATCATATGAATAATCAACTTTTTCAAATTCACTTTGTGGCCCCTTTTTAAAAATAAATTAATATACACTTTGTTTTCACCATTATTATAAAAAATTCACATGTTTTCTTCTTTAGGACAAGAAATGTACTAAATAAAAATGTCATTAAAATTTATTCCTTGTATAACACGCAAACAATTATTTATTTAGACTTATTACATCAGTACTAGTTTCGGGAAGAACATAACTTCCCATCCACAGGTGTAAGTTATAAATGGGGTGGAGATATTTCTTGAAAATATTTTCTAAATGTTTGTAAAAGTAATATTATTTGATAATATCTTTTCCGAATTTCAGTTTTTTTGGATTTGTACTGTTTCTATATTGTTTAGATTATTATTCCATTATATGGCACTGAGTTGAGAAGTTTAATTTAAAATATGATTTTTATTTTAACTTTGTACCAAACACAATGTAATGCCATCAATGTTGACATTTTAAGTTCAACAGGTATGAAATTAATGAATTCAATCAAACAGAAAGCTCTAAAACGTAAACAAAGGTTAAATTATTCACAATTTGTGAATAACCTAATTGAAGTTATCAAGTTTACTTCTTCTGACGTATTCTTTTGACGTATTCAGGGTAAACTTTTTATTGTAATGAAAGTTGCGCACGCAGCACATAGCGGCTCATGTGGCGGAAATGCAATACCAAAACTGACGACGCCGTATTGAATTCTTGTCAGCTGTCAGATTCTGTTTACATGCCGGTTCACAAATGTTTCAATCATTTTTTTAGAAAATTTTTGTTTATCACCATGCCAAAATGATTGAAAGTGATTTTTGAGAAATTATTTATTTAAAAATGACGTAATTGTTGGATATTCGTTTTCAAAACAAAAACCACATTCATTTGTTTGAAATTAAGTGTGGCTGTAAAAGTTATAGTTTCGAAACTTTTGAATACGAAACCGCTATAGGCCGAAAATCGATAAAACATGGAAAGGGGTATATACTTAAGACTTTTTTTGAAAATACGCATGTTTTTTGAAAAGGATAACTACACTAATGATAAAATTGAAGACCTGAAACCGGTGGAAATAAAAAAAAAACAAGTGGGTTGTACATGTACACACCATTATTAAAATATATATCTAACCCATAAAGTCATTGCTTCAAATAATTAACAACTCACATGCCTAAAAATTTTAATCCTTAAAAAAGGGATATCAATTGTGGGGTATAAAAGCAAAAGCAGTAATATTTAAAAAAAATGTTTTGAATGCAGCCATGAGGATTTTTTTAGCCAATTTAAAATGTACTGAATTCTAGATTTTACGTATCTATCCCTTCCAATATCATGAATAGGCTATGTTTCCTATAAAATCTCTAATTCAGTACATTATAAATTAGTAATCCTCCGACTAATTTTTTTTGGTATGCTGCCTTTGCTTTTATACTCAACATTTTAAGGTGATTTTTTGAAAAAAGAATAAATAAGAAAAGTATTCATACATAAATACATCATAATTATGTAAATATGACAGGGCTAAAACACTTCTCTGTATCTAATTGGCGACACCGCGTATGGAATCGGAAGCAAAACAGTCTTGGCATAAATTTTATAGAAAGCAATAAGTATTATTCACAGAAAACCGCAAACGAAATAAATGAAAGTGAAATGGTTTAAAACTAAAAAACAAACTGATCGAGACAGCTGATGAATTCCGCCAGAGTGCGCGCGTGATATAAAAAACCAGCCTGCGAAATAATAAACCCGAGTAAAAAACAGAACGCATGAAAAATACACACGAGCATGTACAAATGAACTTTTTACTCGGTGACACATCTCCATTTTGCGGGTTTGCGCGGGCTCATCCCGCGCAAAGCTGACAAAAAATAACATACGCGAAGTTGGTAGCGAACGTAACAAAATGGCCGCGGTGGGCGTACCGCGCGGGAATTTGAACGACTTACGTAATGTTTACCGTGAGTTTATAATATTTCTTGACATTGAAAGTGTGTTTAACAGACGCCAAGTACGATTACGCAATACAAATGTTTTTATACGATTATTATATGTCACCATAACGGCGACAGTTAGATATTCATTGACGGCAACAAGCATCGAGAATCAATCAATGTTCAATGACCCCGGTTGAGACGAAACAAATTCCTATCAAGACACATCATTACTTGTAAGCAAGCGAGATAGTAAAATTATCCTTAAATAATTTCACCGCAAAATAGATCACGTAAATCTAAAGACAATGGTCATACATCGTAATCTTTTATTAAGTAATGTACCCAAAAACGTTGATAGTGTAGGACGTACCTAGGTAGGTACACGTTGCCACTTGACACACGATCTCGGAGTCCCGCACCGCGGAAACTTATTGTGCGCGCAGAACGCTTTGTTACAAAACAGGATCGCGATGTGTGGCCGGGTACCTACAAGGTCAACACAATGTGTTGCCACACAAGCACCGCACAGGAAAATTCACTTTTGAGAAAGGAATCCATTGAAAGAATAATCCAATTAAAAATACATACAGTGAATTAACACTTTTTTCATATATAATACGTATATGTATGAGTAGCTTGTTGGTCTTGTGGTTAGGACTCTCGCCTCGTGATCCAAACGTCACTGGTTCGAACCTCACTCCAGATCAGCAAGTTAGTCCTATTTTCATAGCACAAGCGTTTAGCTTAGTTTGAAAATAGTAAGAATATTGATGTGACACATATTCCGTGTTCGCATCTCTATTTTTAAAAAAAATAAAAAAAATGTAGAATCATAGAGGACCGGCATATCCTTATCTTCTACATTCGTGCATCATATCGACGGCTCCTACGTATAATATTGTAACCCACAAATCGAAGATTTTGAGTTCTTTGTGTATACACATGTGTATTTAATTATATCTTTAATTCCAAGAAGGAAAAATAAATATTTTGCAATAAATAACGTTTTATTATTATAAAAATTTTTTTTTTTCGTTCTAGTAATTACATATATAATTAAAAACATATGAAATACAGAACAAACTCAAAATCGTCGCTTTGTGGGTCACGCTATTATACGTAGCCGTCGATATAGCACTCTTCCTGACATTAGCCTCTTTTCATGGTTCGTGGGCAGCCGCAAGTTGCAATAAAAAATAATTCTGCTCAATTATAGAAAATATCTCTAAGTTTGTATCTACTTAATTAACATCACGCCGTTTCCTCTTGGGGGTAAGCAGAGAGGATTGAGCGCCACTCTTCTGTCCCGACATACAACTCTCGCCTCATCCACATTCAGACATCTTTGCAAGCAAAAGTTCGCTTGCTTGTTCCACTTGCAGGAGCCAATTACTTCACTTTGGTATTTAGGGTATTTCAATCCTTGGTTACACTCACCGTCAGTCTTAATTCTATCTATTATTTCCACTCAATTGTTTGCGATTTGGTATTGTAAACCATTTATGACTTGGCATAGGTATATCAATCACGTTCCAGTATTTTGATTGTTCAGGAAATCCGTATGTGGGCATGAACGTACACACACACACACATGAAGTCAGTATGTGGGACATGAACACACACACATATCAAATTCAGTTTACTTGTTTTAACAATACAAAAGTTTAGCAAGGCTGTTATGTGAAATTCCTAATATCCTCATGATGGATGCAGTGCAGAAGGGCATAATTGATAAATATGCCAATACCGATATACTCAATGCCCTAATTTCAAAAATGAAACTGAATTGACAGGGAGGCAAGTATTTAAAAAATTATAATTATCTAAAATTTCCAAATTTTCACCATACATTTTGACATTGTAATCACTTTATCCAGGGATAAGGCGTGAACCGTAGACAAGAGAAAACACTGAAATAACAAATTCTTTAAATTTCCAGAGGGCATGTTTATCATCAAAAGTTATTAATTCATAATAGAAAAAAATTAAAAAACTGTCATATTAGACATTTGCGAAACATCCTGAGAAGGCAAAACCAAAGCTCTTTGGACAGATTTTTAGTAAACTTCAAACCTGGAGACCCTCAACCAGGTCCAAGTAAGGAAGATGACAGAACAGAGAAAATTAAATTCTGTTAACCTGTTTGGAAGCACCTCCTGAATGCATCGCTTTGGCACGGAACGGGTTAAATATTAATTTATTTCATCTAATAATTGCTTTTATATTTATGTATTTTAGTGCTAAGCAGTGTAACAATTAGGCTAAATCCAAGATAATGGTCCCATTGCATATACAACGAAAATGATTATTTCACTATATTATTGAATGTGCTAATAACAAAATGAAAGATAATTTACTTTTAAAAAGTAAGTATTAAATAAGATATTACACTTTAAGATTTCGAAAAATGCACTGCATATTTTGACATTTCATAGGCAATATATGAGGTTAGGTTAGGTTAGGTTATTAGGTTTGGTTAGGTAAGGTTATTAGGTTTGGTTTGTTTAATTTAGATTACGATTATTTTAGTTAGATTAAATTAACAGGACATTAAATTATATAGTGTAATACTTATTTTCATTGTATGAACAACGGAACCATATTCTTGGATTATTCCAACAATTATTTTATTCAACCCCATAAATGTATAATACGCCAATAACAACCGATTTTTTTATAAGAACCGATATATTTTATGGGAAAAATCGTTTCATACACGTCCTATTTGGTACGAGTCCTGAGATCTGGAGCGGATTAAGGATGTATACCGAGATACCGAGGGATCAAATACATCATACACTAAAGACTGGTATCGTTCCAAGTGACATTCAGTTCACACACACCGAGAAATATATTTCGTATCCCCACAACGCTGGCAAGAAAAATTAAATAATGTAGTTTGGATAACGTGTTACATAGAAATTGATGACTAATGTCTGAATAGGCAAGGCTGATAGAATCGGTGGAGCCTACAACAAGAACAATTGAGTCAGCAAGAGAATGTAATGACTAGGATTTTTGAAAGCGATGAGCAGTGACCAATAAGGATACACGCATAATTAAACAAAATCTAGTTTTCTACACAAAATAAGGAAAAGAACCAGTTTCAAAGTTTTTTTTAAATTGAATGTTGTAGTGTTTTATTATTAATTTCTTTAAACCTCAGTCACAACCCACATGTCAGTCCCCAATGTGTCAACATTTTTATGTTTGACAGTTCAGATACTTGTGTCATTATCTTCTCAATATGATTTATTACGTATTAAGGTGAGTAATGGAGAAATTTTGTGCTTTGAAAATATAAATACAGTTTATATATAGATAAAGAAATGCAGGTTTTTATCTGTATTTTTACTTACTACTGGTATAGCATGCCACAGAGAAACTTTTATAACTTTAACTTATAACCTGTTGCTAAGGTTATAAGTTTTAAGGTGTATCAGCTCATGGAAGCCAACATCTTTAATACCTTATTTTTAAAAAGTGAAAAGAATATTTAATTGGCACAGTCTAACATGCACAAGTAATGCTGAAAATCGGCACATGGAATGTTACGAGTTTAACCAGGAAAGATATCGAGTTGGTCGCCGAATTAGAGCGTTACTCGATTGACATTTGCAGGTAAAAAAAAAAAAACAGAATGGGTCTGGACTGGTTGACTCGAGCAGAAGCAGCGCAAGACAGGGGATCATGGAAGCACCTTGTCGAGTCTTTGGGCCCCCGACCCTACTAGGACAAGGGGAAGAAGATAATGATATTTTTAACCTAAGGCTATTTATTAGTATTACACAACTAATAAATGAGAAGCGTAAACTGCGATTTTATATGAAAAAAATAGTGTAATTCATTTTACACAGATATTTGCTTCTCAGCGGCGACCTGAAGAGGAACATGCCATACGTCTTGTGTACATACTTGAAGCAAATACTTGCCAGGTAACAATATCTTTATAAGTTTATTCACTTGCACTAATTTAAACAATGATACATTGAAACAAGTGATGACACCTGATATTGTTAATTTTAATCAAGAGATAAGTGTAAAACAAATTCATTTTTCATGAAATAATCAGATGAGATGACAAGAAACACAGACAGAATTCTCCACGTAAAAAGATTAAAAGTATATTACCAAGTCGGACTAAAGGGATAAATAATTGGAGCTTAATTTACTTAAGTGGATTATCTAGAGGTTGCAAATATTTCTATCAAGAGGAATCAGCAGGGGAATGTGATAATAATATGATTAAAGATTTAGACATAAAACATCTGAAGAAAGTACTATCCATCCTACCTACGTTGAGCAGCAATAGCACATATAAAACAAAAGAACCGATCACTCACCTATTGGTTTGCCTATTCTCCATTCTTTTTGCGACACATCCGTCAGCACAACTCCAGGTGGAAGAGGCTGCTCAATATTGATGCTAGCATTCATCACGTGGTTGTCTGATGCTGTTCTGTTTCGTTTCTTCGGAGGCTCGGGATTCTGGACTATCTCAGAGTCGCACCCACGACGTCCCATCTTGTTTTAATTACAGAACTAACGAGATTAACGAGTTCAACACCACATACCCCTTTCTAAAAGTTTTTGTCGGTGTAACAGGACAGCTGTCGCTGAAAAATAAGATTGATGGCATATTAACACATGTTTTCCTGTGTAATACGATAGAGAAGAGGTATTAAAGAACACTGGTTATATTACAAAGATAAAATGCAAAACATTAGTACCTGTAAACACTCTAAATAACACGTTGGAGAGGGTAAAGCTACCGAGCATAGCTCGAGATGCAAACACCACTGATTTTACGGAAATTAACCACGTCAAAATGCAAAATTTATGTACGTTGGGTACGTAAGTAACTTTTAAAATAAAAATATAAGTATTTCTATAGGTAAATATAGTAAAAAAAATCCCTTTTCGCCAGTTGTTATATGAAAAACAAATGGTCAGTGTTACGCCATGTTGGAATAGAAATCGATGGCAGCGACGTGACGTCACAAGAATGCGGAATGTTTATTGGGTATTTTTTAAATGTTGGCCACGCCTTTCCACCGTTGCATCCTTATGTTGGTATCTCGTTCGACATGAAGTTGGTTATGTCTTGCCAACATAATAATACGATATTGTTCTCGACTATCAACAGCTGGCGGCACTGATTTCTGAGTGAACTGAAACAGTGAATACTACTGAAGTACTGAATCAGTTTTTGTACGGAGTCTCGCTCTTGCGCGTGTCGCTAGCGGTATTTGTCATGCGCGAAAGTTTGATAAAACTTTTTCGCGACCGCGTTCTTTTTAAATTTATAAACGATGTGATGTTGAGTGATTCGGATTATTTACAACATAAACGATGGTAAAAAATTATAAAGTGCAGCGTTTCCACAGTGCGCCCTGCGGAATACATTGATTTATACACTTGTGCCATGGATGGAGCTGGGAATGCTGACTCAGATCATTCTTTGACTTGGGAAGATTTCTTCGGTATGTCACATTCAAATCTTGTGAAACGCTTCATCCATTTTGATAATAAAACATGTTCGTTTTACTATGAAGATAGTTTTTATTTGTTTTGGTCCGGACGATGTTATCAACTACGGAACTCTCATAAAAACAGTCATTGTACTCCTGTAGAGGGCTAACTTTTCATTATTAATTAATTTATGTTGAAAAATAATGAAATGGCTCTAATTTTACAGATAAAAATTAAAACTTATGCGTTTATTTAGTTTATCTGTTTAGTAAAATTACACGTTCGTTCAAAAAATAATTTCCATTAAATACATTTACAGTTTAGGCTTTTTTAAATTCTGATTTTAAGGCCATACTTACATAAAATGAGCATTTATTTACAACAATGTGGTTGTATTAGAATACATTAATTAATTTGGTATTATTTTTCCATCGCTAAACAGCACGTTTACAGAGTAACGACGTATTTATTCACCTGCGTCTCACAGGAGGTATTTTGTTTTCATAGAAAATTGTTGACATGTACGGGAAGTAAAGTTGAACAATTAGAGCAGGTACCTGTTTTTAATTTCATGAATAGAGTATGGAAAGTAACGCTAGTACCTACACAATTTAAATAGGTGGAATGCAACTATCGACTTTATGGCGTACGATATCGTTCTGTGTACCTACACACCAGTTGCATCTCCCGCCCACGAGCACGCTCGGTTTGTTTTGAAACAAAGTTCAGTTCCATATTCCTATTTGACGTTTTGGGCGAGCGCGAGACGCCGAGACACTTTTATCAGCGAAGTCAGTTTTAAACTGGTTTGAAATTATTTCCAGTAAAGGAAACTTGATTGCAGTCAGCCATTGCTTGACGAGAAGTCTGCTAGCATTTTATGCATTGCGAAACGTGCGGCAGCGCTAGTAAATGTATGTTTTAGTACATTATGTAGTATTTTGCATTACTCGCTTGAACTTTAATTAACCGTGTTTCCAATTCCTGTTTCAGTTCGTTTAACTACGCGGATTTGGCATTTTGTTTTCTTCGTTTAAAGTAAACCAGAACCACAACGTTTCCAATTGTCACTTCTAAATGGATTCTAGTTAGGACCATTTATTTGGTATAACAAATTTAGGTTAGGTACCTAGGTACGTAGTACAGTGTTTCCCAAACTATGGGTCGCGACCCACTGGTGGGTCGCAGTCACAACACCGCGCAACCCGTCTTGTCCGGGTCATGTCATGTGTATTGTAGAAAACGAAGTGCAACCAGATGTCAATGTGGTGTCTGCATTGTCACTCATTTAACAGAGTTGAAAAATAACTTTAACGCTTACTTCGAAGAAGGGATCAAAAATTTCGACAGGATAAACTGTATTTGCAATCCATTTCAAGACAACGTACCAACTGAAATGTCAACAAAAGCAAGTGAAGAGCTTATTGATTTATTAGGAGATACGTCGCTGAAAAATACTTTTAATCGCAAGCAATCAGCAAAATTCTGGCTTTTAGTTGCTGACATTTATCCCTGCTTGTCTGACGAAGTCATGAAAGTCCTCCTCCCCTTCACCACCTCATACTGAAGTGGGATTTTCTGCCATGGTTTCTATTGAGAATAAATACATAAATAAATTGGACGCATCGAAATCTCCGCGATTAAAAGTGACTAAAATTGATGTCGACGCTAAAGCTTTTTGACAAGAAATAGGCAACAAATGCATCCTTCCCATAAAAATATCACATATTAATATTTTTCGTAACGAAAAATTTCGATTATATTAGGACGTTTTTCTTAGTTGAACAGTGTTTCTCATAGTTACAATATGTATTGGGAATATGTGAGGTGGGTCCCGAAAATTGAATTATTTTTTTTTGGTGGTTCGCAGTCCTGTTAACTTTGGGAACCACTGCCGTAGCAGATTCATTCTAATCCAATTAGGTACCTATTCTAGCTGAAAATATATTGCGGCCTCTTCGCGGCGCGATTTGTTCCTTATTTTAATGCATTTAAGGTCTCGTTCAAACACGCGGGAATCGTGCGATAGCAGATCGCACGATTGCAAAATTTGCCGCGGTTAATAAGCGATTTGTGTGCGCGCGCGAATAATGTACGTCAGTTTGACAGCTCCGGTGCCGTTCTCCATCTTTGAATATCAGAGATAAATTCGCTCATTACTTTGTGAACGACAGCCGTGTTCCATGGCAAGACACAAAAATATCATTCTGTCAGTTCATTTTTGGTGAATAAATACCTACTTACCTAAAATACTCTTTTTTTCCAACGTGTCTTCACCATTTCCAAATATCTCCACCAACTCATGCCAAGCTTGGTTCTTGGCAATTTTATTTGAGTAATCCTCACATTGAAGATCCCACATTGCAGGTCTTTTCTCCGCTTCATCAATAAAAAGTTCAGTGTCCAAACGATCCATAACGAGCTCACGCGTGCTCCTGTTGTGACAAGAGCACGCGGGCGCCGCGCGATTCTATTTTCTAGCGGTTGAGTGGCGAGCGCCGAGCGGTTTGATTAACCGCGCGGTTACATCTGAACGATTACATACAAACCTACATAAATAAGACCCGCGAGGAACAAGCCCTAAGGCGTTGTATATTGCCGGTTCTAGAAACAAATTAAATCTTTGAGTATTGCTTGACCACAATAACTTGGCGTGGGCGACTTTGGAACTAAAACCCGCCTCGCCCACACCCGGCTGTAACCCCTCGCCCTGTCTTTCAGTTCAATTTTGTATTTGCTCGGGAGCTGCGACATCTTGATTACCAATATACACTGAATTATTATGTCCAAAACATCATAAACAGTCCGAGATAGTGCAAGAACAATTGCCAATGAAATATTAAAGTTTTGCGAAGCTGAAAAAGCAAATAATGGACCGATATTATCGTCTGACAGTTTGAGAGATAGAACGGCCGCCATTACGGCTTGGTTTCTTTAGTGCTGCCCGACCGAATTTCTGTTAAAAGCTACGACACCGATCACCGGACATTCTGTACATTATGTATTGTGTAACAAATTTACACCCTGGCAACTTTTGTTACGCGGCAGGGACGCCCTCCCTCGCACGCCAATCTATAGTGGTCGTATTCTAACGCATTTATTGGTCTTTGTCACAAGATTTACCGTTGTTTTCAGATGCTAAAATGATGATTATTTCAGAGTACCGAGTAGGTATCTGCCTAGGTAGTATATCTTTCGAATGCACGGATTTCGTTAAATACTTGTCTCGACATAGGTGCACAAATCTACACTCAGGTTGCAATTATTCGAATATAAAAGTTGGTCAACGTATATTGTTACTTTTTACCGTTTTGTATGTGAGAATGTATTTGTCCGATTGCGAAACAAATTATGTATTGCTTTCATAATTTGTTTTTTGCTTCAATTTGTGATCAAAAGAGAGGCAACGAGTCTCGTACATTGGTGAGCTTCCCGCTCGCCAAAAATCCAGTTTCACCGATTTAATTCATCGCACCGAGTCCCGTTTGCAAAGCATAAATACAACACTTGAAATACACGTCTCGGGCATGCTCGTGTGTGTGCATACACACGAGTAGGTATGCGCGCGGAGTATTCGCCCCGCCCCTTCTTGTATTCAACATCGCATTTTAGTTTGGTGTCCTCAAACATATTTCTAGTTCTCATGATGTTACATATTTTGTTTTGTAGAAAATTTTCCCCGTTGTGTCTACAAACTTTCTTAAATGTGAAATGATACACACACCGTTTTGTGACACATTTTTCCAGATGAATCGGTAAAATTTCAATCAAAAGAATAGAGAAGAAGGACCCACCACGCATCCAGAGCCGTTCTATGAGCAAAAGCTCCCATATCAGCCCTACACTTTCGCCACCCATGTTTGGCATTTTTTTAATGCTAAAGTGGCCGTACTACCGACCCTTCTTTTTCTTCTTCTTTCTTGGCGTTTCACCCCTATGGGGTGTTCTTGCCACAAAACTACACAGGACTAACTACTTAAAAAACTGCTTTGTAATTCGTTGCACCTCAAAATACAATATGTTAAATTCTACAAATAATCTAGACATTTTTACTGACAATTTGCGTTTATTTAAAATGAAACTCCGTAATCTCATTTATGACTATTGATTTGATACTTTTTTAATTGAATCCCATTCCCTCCCTCTCCCCACCCCTCCCATTTTATGCATTATCATAATTTAAATCTTTGAAATATTTATTATTTATCACATATTCTTTATCATTGTTTTTTATTTAGTTTTTTATTTTTTATTACCAGCTTCGAGGAAACTTTACTGGTCATATTCACAAATATTTTTTGACATTATATAAAAAAAAATTAAAATTGTACTGTATGTTTCCCAAATAAAAAAAAATAAAAATAAAAAAACCAAGTGTGTTTTTTCGTTGGCTAATGGGTGTGATGGTTGCATTTTTTTCTCTTTTATTTTAGAAGTTTAAATTGGAAACGATTCGTTTTTGGATAAGCATTATTCTGTGTGGATGATTCAATGAATACTATTAGTAATGAAAAATGATATGAAATTCATGGGAATGCGAGCGGAACGGGGAGGCGTCCACACAAAACCTCTTTTCTGCCTGCAAGGCGCAGGGATAATTGACAAGTGGAACATACTTATCATCCATTAAGTGAGAATTTAAGTTACATATATATGAGAAATGCTACAGTTTAAGTACAGAATATGAATACACTATGGCCCCGTTGTTTCAAGTTGAATTAAATTAAAAGTTAGTTTAAAGCATAGAGTTTTACGGAAACGGATCGTTTGATTGGTGGAGAACCCAAAAATCTACCTATTCTTTAAACGAACTTTTACTTTAATCCAACTTGAAACAACCAGGCCTAAGTCCATAGTGCCCGTAGTAATAAGCATAAAAATAAAAACACAATACAACTTAGGGCCGGTTGTTTCATGTTGAATCAAAGTAAAAGTTCGTTTAAAGCATAGATTTTGGCGTTCTCCACCAATGAAACGACCCGTTTCCGTAAAAATCTGTGTTTTAAACGAACCTTTATTATAATCCAACTCGAAACAACAGGGCCTTAGGAGCCATTAATTAAAATGAATACAGAATTACCTAGAGACAGTTATTAGAGTAATTCACTCTCTTCAGGGAAAAATTAAAATAAAATCGGGAGGGTCCAATCGATGCTTAGGAAACCGCTTGCACAGCGCGGGCCTCGAGTTTAAGCTTAGACTAATGTTCTCTGCGTATAATAACCTCCGGTCTGTGAATGGTACCCACCGCTTACCCAGGACCGTTCTCAAAGCAAAAGCTTCCATATCGGTCCTACTCAATCGTCTCCAGGTTGACATTTTTTTTTCAACTACAATGCAGGAGCATGCTCCCTCGCTCGGGTCGTATAAACCTTTGCGAGGGGGCGCGGCCGCAAACACAACCATTCACAGCCCCCGTCGCAAGGAAATTATCTTTATTAACATCATACATAACATAATAAACATAACATAACAATGTGTAAACAAGAATATTAAAAAAAAACAAAGTAAAATAAAAATTTTGACAAGACATCTCCCACGGCGGCGGCAGTGGATGTCGGTTGCAGTTGAGTGAAAATGAAATAATAATTCATGAAAATAAAATAAATTATAATTCATGAAAAAAAAAAAACCTCCGGTCTGATCAAAGTATCTTGGAGGGTTAAATCGCTAATAACAATGCATCGTGCAACAAAACTACAGCCGGCCGCGCGCTTTGCTTATCAGCCGGGTATTTGTTTAGCTACTCCAAGAAGATAAGGAATGCACACAAAAAACTTAGCAAATACCTTTTCCTTTTTTTTCACCAATGCGACCATAGCGCTTATGTTGTCTCCTGAACAGAGCCGTACCAGGCAGCCGTGTACAGACGATGTGTAAATCGCTCGACAAAGTGTGATACCCCGCGTGATCCAAAATATTATAAATTGGTTTTTTTTAACGATTTCCGCATTCCAGTTTTAGAAATGACCAATATATATCTCCCAATCTGTTCATCAATACCACTATAATGAATGGTTTCACGTACTTAAACACACGATTACTCTTAATTTTACTGACTCTCAAGCTGGTAAAACTTGCTCTATTAACCTTCCGTACACGAAGCATCAAAAAATCACTTACGCTCCTAAGGGCCGGTTGTTTCAAGTTGGATTAAAGTAAGCGTTCTCCACCAATCAGACGATCCGTTTTCGTCAAAATCTATGCTTTAATCGACCGCTTACTTTGATCGAACTTGAAACAACCGGGCCTAAGGGGTTACGATTAGGGAATGCTATCCCGATCTCGCGAGATCTCGAAGCATTTTACGAGATCAATCCCGAACCGAAAAATCGGACGAGGTTATCGGGACTGACCAGCATTTTTTATGTTTTGTATATGTTTATAGAACTTTTAGTAAGTACTTAAAACTTATGTTCATGTCACATTCAAATAATGAAAATAGCTTTGAATAATATTTGCTTTATTTTATCAACCAAACATAGTAATAAAAATTACTACTAGTTAGCAGTTTTTACTCTACTACATTGACTGATTGATGCTTGGAAAAACGCCTAAATTTTCATATTTTAATTTTTGCAAGATTTTTGTCATTTTATTCGACTTTAAATAAAGCGAATGATTTTTCATAATCGATATGAGCACTAGCATTGTAATGATAGATCAACTTTTTGCAAAAAATAAGTCAAAAATATTGGGGAAAAAATATAAACTTTGATATTGCATATCTATTTATCTTTTGATGTTAGATCATGGTTTCTTGTACGTTTTCGACTCATTACCAAGGCGAGAATCCACCTCTAATGCTTTGGCTACCTACTAGCTATGAGACACCCTGTATTTCAATTTGTTCTTATTCAAAACCCTTTTCCAACATTTCTAACGTAAGCATTTTGGGCATTTTTATTTTAGTGTTGCGTCCCAACCATCTGCTCGGGCATTCTGTCGCCGTCATAAAAATAAAAACAAAGAAATGCCGCGTAATATATTGTAAAAAGTCGTGTGGGAAATACGATATTACTCTGAGCGACTTGAGTGCACCCACATCCGGCGGCGACCAGGAGAACAATCCTGGGACAAATGTGACGCGCCGGCAGTGGGTGCGGGTCTACACCGGCAGCCTCGATCTTCTTAACCGGTCGGGTGCCGTGTGTCTTAAGATGAACATAAAAAAATCAAAAATTTTGAGTCCAGAGAACAAAGTCATCACAATCAATGGTAATAATATCGAAATAGTAGATGAATATATATATCTAGGACACAAGATAAAATTGAATAAAGAGAACCAAACAGCAGAATTGCCAAGACGAATAGGAATGAGCTGGGCTGCTTTTGGCAAACTCAAACATATCTTCGAGAACAAAGAGATCCCAATTAGCCTAAAAAGAAAAGCCTTTGAATCGTGCATACTGCCAGTGATGACGTATGGATTGGAGACTATGGCCCTTACAAAGAAAAGTGTAGAAAAGCTCAAATGCACGCAACGATCCATGGAGAGATCCATGCTTGGAGTAAGCCTAAGAGATAGAATTAGAAACGACAAAATTAGGCGCAGAACTAGAGTAGTGGATATCATGGATCGTGTAGCGAAGCTAAAATGGCAATTGGCAGGACACGTTGCAAGACAGGATACTACAAGATGGCCTCCCAGAGTTCTGAAATGGAGACCTTGGGAAAATGAAAGAGGCATCGGAAGACCTCAAAAGAGATGGGCCGATGATATTGTCGCTGTGGGGGGAAAGAAATGACTGCAATTAGCCAATAACAGGGAAGAATGGAAAAATAAGGAAGAGGCCTATATCCAGCAGTGGAAAGACGAAGGCTGATGAAGAAGGAAAAGGAGAAGTGCTGGAGCGTACATCTGCGCGACAACTATTACACCCTCTACGTGTGACCTGCGCTCCCTAGACACGTATGCGAATTCTGCCTATTTCACCTGCGTTTATGGGTTTTTACTCCCTTTATATTAACTCGTGGCGTCTGCTTATCTTCTTGTCTGGCGAAAAAACTTTGGATCCATTTTAAACCCCTCTCCCGTGATCCAATCGAGCTGAAACTTTGCAAGCAGACTCGTGGCGACGATCAAGAAGATCTGTCAAGTTTTCGTTAAAAAAAAATTAATAAACTTTTGGATTTTTCAAATTTGGAATGGTTTTTTCATGCAACTTATTAAGTTGTATGAAAATATTTCAACGCGTCTGGTAGACGCGAAACCTGATTATAGTATAATTTTGGATTTCTGGATTTTTTTTATTACTCCCTTTCGTATTGTCGCCCGACCGAAGCTCAACGCGTAAGTTAAGCGAAAAAAATTTTTTCAACTAGTAAATGAGAAAGGGAGTATAATAAAAACTTGGTTTTTATGGGTTAGTTTTTTTAAGCTTATTATTGGTTGCATCTCAAGTTTTGAATGAATGAACGAGTTCTATTTGTCAAGTAACCTCTTTTGCCGTGCAAACCGAACAAAAAAATTTCCAAATGTCGTTTTAGAACCGCGCATTAATTGTGTTATTTATCTGTTATAAAAAATCTAACCCATAAAAACCAAGTTTTTATTATACTCCCTTTCTCATTTACTAGTGGAAACTGATTTGGCTCTCAACCTACGCGTTGGGCTTCGGTTGGGCGACGTTACGAAAGGGAGTAATAAAAATTTCCAAAAATCCAAAACTTAAGTATAATCAGGTTTAGTGTCTACCAGATGCGTCGCAGTCTCTTCATACAACTGAGTAAGTTGTATGAAAAGACCATTAAAAATTTCTAAAAAATTATACTATAATTATTAATTTTTTTAACGAAAATTTGATAGATCTTTTTGATCGTCGCCACGAGTCTGCTTGCAATGTTTCAGCTCGATTGGATGACGGGAAAAGGGTTAAAAATCTATCCAAAGTTTTTGCCAATCAGACAGACAGACGTCACGAGTTAATATAAAGGGAGTAAAAAAGTGGGTTTTTTTAAATAAAAAAGTGTTTTTTTTTTTAAATAAAAAAGTGTGTAAATTAAGTATTTTTATATTCTTTGATATATATGGAAAGAAAATATTGAAATACAATATCCTTAGTGTTATTGCTTCCATGGTTTTATTCGAAAAACATACATGCGTAAATTTTTGACAGTAAATTTCATTACTCATTTTCATAATTAATGAACAAGTAATTATTGAAGTCTGTGTATTGATAAACCAGAAACTGCAACTTCTTAGCGATTATTTTTGATTTTTACGTGAATATAACCATCACAAAAAAGTGTCTAAAAAACATCAATCGTGCACGAAATTGCGCGGCAGACAGGGTAAATTCCGCGTTACGTACAGCCGGCATACGACCGGTTAGATCCTTTCATTTTGCGAGGCTTTCAGTGAGAAATTATGTCGCCCGCTCGTCGTCTTATTTTTCTTCGGGAATGGGCGAGCGCCGCGCTTCTGCAGGATGCCTAATGCCCAGTTCTTGTCGCAAAATGGCGATGGTATCTTCCCGCCAGAATGCCTGCCTCGTGAGTCACCTCGGGCCCTCGGGTCGCACCCGAGAGAGCGCGTCCGGTGCGGCTTGGGTCGTTTCTTGTTCCCGGAATACGACGCGGGCCACGTACAATTTTTAATTAAACTAAGCCCTCGAGCAGAATATGAATTCCCGACGTAAGGCCGGCCGCACTTTGGATACGAATTATTACGTACGTATTCGTACGACTATTTTCGTACGTCTAGAGCGCGCATACTGATTGCGTCTTGCGTTGTCGCAATCAGTTACTTTGACTTTTCTCCAATGACGTTTGTGCCAAATGTATAATCTGTATCTTCTGGAAAACTCTATTATGGCAGACTTAAATAATGACAAATTTCACGACTATCTATCTAATAGATTCACAAATGCATCGAGATGCAACGAGAGCTCATAACATCGGAGGAATATTTTTAAGTTTTTTTGTTCGAAGTAATTATACCTTCCCCTCATTAAACCAAATTATTTAACTTACAGGTATTTTTTAGTTCTTTAGAGATTCTCCGCCATGATCTGCGCTGATGGTCACGTAGTTGAATCATTTTGGTCCCACAAACATTTGTGGTCATGTGTCAAATTGACAAAATTTTCAATATCCGTCGTACGAAATCGCAAAAATTTCCGAAAAAATCCGGATCGTGTCGGACGTCGCATCTATACGTTCGTACACGCACTACTAAATCGTGTGCAGTGCGATGTTCAATACTACTTCGAAGGTTAGGAATGTACTTGCGTATTCGTACTACTCAATTTCGTACGAAAACGTATCCAGTGTGCGGCCGGCTATAACTGGTATGCTGCATAACTCAATTAGTTACTTATTATTATTATACAATCTGAATTATTGTAATATACATAATAAAATATAAAATAATGACTTAGGAGGAAAGTAAGACAACGTGTGAAATACTAGTAGGCAATGAATGTTTATAACAAGTGGATGAATTTGGGAAATATGTTCGATAGAAGAAGGGAATGTTGAAAAAGATATCGAGAGGAGAGTGACTGCGGGAAAGAGGGTGAACAGTGCTTTGAACGCAATAATTTCTAATAGAAATATGTCTACCAACGCGAAACTACCGCTACATAATGGAATTCTGGTACCAGCACGGATGTATGGAAGCGAAGCCTGGAGCTGGCAGAAGAGGAACGAAAGTAGATTGATTGCAGTGGAGTTGAGATCCCTCAGACGTATGTGTGGCAAATCAATTTATGATAGCGTAAAGAATGCACATATTAGGAACGAATGTAAAGCTGATCATAGCATAATACATAGAATAAAAATAGGGCGACTCAGGTGGTTTGGGCATGTTGAGCGAATGAATGAGGAAATAATGGTAAGAAAGATATATAATGCAAGTGTTGATGGCGCCAGAAAGAGAGGGCGACCGCAAAAGACGTGGCATGACCATATTAACCAGATACTGGAAGATGGTCCCGTTAGAAGCCTCAACAACCGGCGAGCTTGCGTGCGAAGATGTATGAATGTGGATGAGGCGAGAGTTGTATGTCAGAACAGAAGAGTGTGGCGCTCTATCCTCTCTTCCCTCCCCCTCGGGGATACGGCGTGATGGTATGATGATGGTCCATGGTTACTATATAATGATGGCTGATAAGACCCAAATAGGATGGAGGGTGTCAAACATTACCTATTTTGGAAACGAGATTTACTATGCAATGACTATGTATTGACTGTGAGACATCTATACTTATAAAACTCAATTTCTCTCTGTCTGTCGTCTGTTCTCTATACAAATCTACACCGTTCGTCCGATTCTATTCAAATTTTGCATACTTATGCTTTAGGACCCGGCGGGTATTCAGGCGACATTCCCCCCTATTCTTTTATCCCTTCCCCTCCTGATATATTTTCGATGCAAATTTGTACCGTTTGACCGATCAAACTCAAAATTTGGAAACTTATTCATTAGGACTCAACAAGTAACATAGGCAACATTTCCCCCCTATTCTTTTATCCCTTCCCCTCCTGATATATTTTCGATGCAAATCTGTTCCGTTTGACCGATCGGACTCAAAATTTGGAAACTTATTCATTAGGACTCTACGTGTAACATAGACAACATTTCCCCCTATTCTATTTCCCCTTCCCCTCCCCCTGATATATTTTCGATGCAAATCTTTACCGTTCGAATCGAACCTTTGTTTCCCCCCACAAATTTATTTCAACTTAATTCTTAACCCGGGTACGAAAAGCTAGTTTATAATGTACCTTGATTAATGATTTTGCCGCAATTACCTCGCGTCGAGCCACGAACCGTGAGGTCACCTAGTGATGGGTGCTACCGGTGCCAGAGACGATTTCGCTTAGTGTTTCGTAGAGATCTTTATGCCTGATATATGTGACCTTCTCTATTGTTGTTTACTCCTTGTATTATATATTTGTCTTTCTACACTGTTTATAATCTGTTGGTAGTTGTGTAAATAAATATTGTTACACCGACGAGCCGTCTTTCATATAGATGGAGGATGTGCAGCGGATGTGGACCACAGAATAGGTGTGGGATGGATGAAATTTAGATCCCTAATAGGTATTGCGTGACCCGAAAATGCCTATAAAATTTAAAGGAAAGGTATACCAGACTATTGTTAGACCCGCGATAATATATGGCTCCGAATGCTGGACCACATATGTACAACTCCTACTCTAGGAAATTCAAAACAGCAGAAAAGCTCGACAGGAGTAACACTAAAAGATAGGATTAAAATTACACGCGTTCGCGGTAGCCTGGGTATCACGGACATAAACAGTAATCTGGAAAAAAGACAGTTGAGATGGTGCGGGCACTTAAGACGGAGACGGCCAGACCACACGGTGAACCAGGCAGTGTCTATGTAGCTTCATCAGTCATCCAGAGGAAGAACAAAGAGCTCTGGATGATTCAATGCTCCAAAATCCTTAAGAGAAACGGCCTGGATGAAAGCGATACCCAGAACCGAAGAAGACAGCCTGAGAAAGAGAAGAGCCGACTCCAACAGCCTACCCAGGCAGTGAGTTGGGACGTGCAAGGATGAAAAAGAAGACCGGCGAGCCATCTTTCACTGAGCCCAATTGATAACCCAGTGTCAGTATAACCCATCCAAATGCATTACAAATTTGCGTTTGTGGTGTATCGGAATTATTTTTTGTATTGATTTTTGATTGAATTGAATATCATTAAACAAATAAATAAAACAATTTTGTTAGAAAAATGAAAACTTTGCTCTGTACAGGTACAGATATACATGCTTATTGTACAACTGTACACACTTGTTCATTATTAGCATGCTTATTTTTAAGCATGCTCATAAATAAACATGCTCAAAGCTAACAATCAAGTATACTTGCTTATTAGTGGCATGCTCTTGTCATAGAATAGAGAGGAACTCTAATTCAAAATTGAAACCTTGCAAACTGAAATAGAAAATTCAAGTGAACCAATAAATCAAAATATTTTTGATTTTAGTTTTTATAATTTTTATTATAAGATTTGAATCATTCATGATTTGTAATAAAGTTTCATAAGCATTATTTCTTGCAATACTATTTTTACATAGCGGTACCGAGTATTCCACAGGCATTCGTGATTCCTATAATAAGTCACGAAAAGTAATGTTTTATCATCTCCCCAACGCGCCATATTTGTTTCATCTATCGCGGACTGAGAAGATCGCATTGATAATCGATACTAGCCGCGAATGACATAAGCATGCTCATAATAAGCAAGCCTGTTCACACATGCTGAAAAGATACCTCTTCTCATGGTGAATGACATTAGCATGCTCATAAATCAACCGGCGGTGGGCATGCTTATTACTAGCAATGTGCGTACACACATGCCACTAATAAGCAAGGGCTAGGAAGGTCAATACTGCGCTTGCTCACGTACCACTAATAAGCATGTGTATCTGTACCTTTACGGACAGTCAGGCTGCCTATAACGTCGTTTATTTGCTGACAAGCTGTTGAAGGCGCATTATATGATTTTTGTTCGCCTCCAAGTATCGTCACCCCGAGCCGGCAGAGCGCGGGCGCCGCGGAAGAGCGCAATGAGAATGCACCGCGCGTCGCGTGTAATTTATATGCATCCTTCGTCCACCCAACAAAACACTTTATTACAAAACAACGCGTTAATCTGGATTACGGTGACCAAGATTTGCGCAGTTTGCATTTAATTAAATCGTATAGTTTGTTAAAACATAATTGTTCTTTCAAATCAGACTTCGGCTGGACTCGGGCGCGCTCGGCTCCGCTCGGGCCCGGACCATACGATTTAATTCATTCGAATTCTCGAGTATGAGGTATAATTTTTTGAATATTTTTATATCAATGACAGTGAAATTTTCTTAGTGCGCATGTAAAATTTAATTAAAATAATCGATGTTTTAATGGTTCTATTGATACTGTAATATAGAGAACAGAACGTTTAATTTTTGTCTTTTTTAAAACGATATATTTAACAACTTGTCGAAAAATATTAATGTCTGAATAGCACCACTTCTTTTTCAAACTTTACACAATCAATTTGTAAATAAAATATATGCTCTTTATTTGAAAGTATACGAGATTAGTGTACCAAAGATAACTACTCGTATATTGCATGAAAACTAAAATAGTGTTTCGGGGTTAATTTTTTTTAATGTTATAACAATATATTTGTTCATATTTTTTTTAAGGAAATGCTTCAAGAGTAAATGGATCTATCATAATGAAATTGATTAAAAGCCTGTTTAGCTATGGGTTTTGCAAAACGATTTAATAAGTTTACGTTAAATTTAGCAAATCGAGAGCAAATACAAAAATCGTGTTCTGGGGCCTCTTAACGATACATCTGTTTTATTTTAAACAATAGTACGACTTATAAATAGACTTTCATTCGAAACTAGCTGCAACCCGTCAAAAATAAGGGAACTTTGGTTCGCGTCTTAACCAAGCCCTACTATATATTTATGGTATATTTTTGGCGCTCCGCGGAGGGGCGGCCGTAGCGACACGCGTTGAGTGGCCGGTTCGGGTTTGTTGGCCCGGGGTTCAAGCCCCGTCTCCGGCCGTTTAATTTTATTAATTTTAGCCGTGAATTCGAACAAAATTACGGACGTTACACGAAGTTACGGCGGCAGACGGAAATTAATGCACGAAACTATTATGTTTGATTATGTTCATAATTTAAACGATTTCGCTCTCTGAAAATGAGATTTTTCTTTCATAGAGAGATAGCTCGCCACATAATCTATTGTAATATCGAACTGTGCAGGTATAATGCAACACAATTGATTGTATTATAGTCCCTTATCTAGATGTACAATAATAATTCGTGTTATGGTGTGATTGTGGCGCTGCGCACTCAGCAGGTCCTCCGTGGAATAGAAATGTTGAAAAAAACAAATCATACTGAATGCACGTCTTTTGCAAGTGTACTTGGTAATTTAATTATATCTGAGGAATATTTATTGTATTGATGTGTAACATCTTTCCTCTCGCTTTCCTACAGTCTGTGGGAGCGATTTCGTGAAAATGGACGGAAATGCTAGCAGGAAACTAGACGCCGGGGAAGCGCGCTATTTAATTTGACCAATGAGCGCGCGCGGTGATAGAGTTGGCTGTCAGATGGTACCAATCTGTTTTCCGATAGGTTCTTAGTTGTTACTGTATTAATAAATGTATAATATGTTATTAAAGGAAACACATTATTATTGTGAAGTTGCAATTTCAGAACGAAGTTCTGTGATTTTAAACAATTTTTTATTGATCAATTAGAAGAGACAAACAGAAGAATTAAAATTAACGAACAAATATTTTAACTGCTACCGGGATTCGAAACAACGAACTTCCATTCTATATCCGGGGATGGCGCGTTATCCAATTTCGCCACGGCAGTCTGGAAGTTAACTAAAAATTTTCGACCTTATATTATGTAGGTAGTCTCTTTTTAATTGATTAACATTTTTATTCCATTTTTAAAGCTATCCTGATTGAATATTTTCTAAGGACAAAATTCTTAAATATTACACTGTTTTATCGACATCGCCAAAATTATTTTTAATGACAGTTCACAGTGCGGCAAAATACAATATTTAAAAAATGCGCATACATTTTGTTTACATATATTTACTAATTAATAAATATGTATATATTGATATAAATGTATCTATAAGTGAATTTTTAATAATAAGTGTCCGAAAAAAGTGCAGATCATTGATAAATAATGCAAGTGAGTAATAATTATTCGAATAAATATTTCCATTTTGATGTTAATTTCTGTCGCTGCTCAATTGATATTTTCAGTTGTGAGATGTCAAATGTTACACATCGTATGTGACTACTGCAAGGCTCGCTCTTTTTTTAGCATAATTGTTGCTTATCATGCCGGCCTTTTAAAATTGTAAGATAATATTATTTACTTTCATGACAAATCCTCCCGTCATTTATTAATTTGATGCAATACTTCATCTGACAACTGGCAACAGTAGACACCTTCCGCTGTAAATAAAAGACCCGCTTTGTGCATAAGACTGTGATGCGAGTGAAGATTTAAACGGTTTTTGAACCAGCAGCTCCCGGCTGCAAGTGACTCACCGCGTCATCTGGCTGAGCAACACCTGCGTGCGTGACTTGTACATACCTGGGCGTCATCTATCGGAAAACTTTGATAAATCGGTACAATGCTAATCAAATTACTAGAAAGCATAAGCTGCGACCCATTATTGAGTCTAATAAAGGCCTCAAAATGTTAAAATGATGTATCACATTACATAAATCGACTTCGACCAATCACTCACTATATCTAATTTTCTCTTCCTCCACCTCTATCCTGACTCCTACCTCCTCATGCTTTTTCTCCCATTTTTAACTCATTTCTTGATATACTTTTTCTTTTTTCACATTCAATCACTCACCATTATTCAGTCTTAACATTGTTTGTTGCTTACTACTATTCATTAATTAATTCAATTAATTAACTTAAAAATATCTTATCTAACTTTGTTCTTAACATCTGTGAATCTTTTTAATTGGTCTATGAAATGAACACTATGCTTTTACATTATATGTTTAAAAAACTGTTAAGATTTCTCAATAAATAAATAAATAAATTAATTAATATTGTTTTTCTTTAATAAGTTAACATTTCCTATTTGTATTGACCACAAAAATTGTTAAATAAAAAATGTATAGGAGCTTGACGGTGAGCTCCGGACCCGAACGGTAGTGCGTTTTTCGGAGAAGTACCTCATCGACAAGGCGCCCTGAAGATGAGCAGTGAAATCTGTTCGAAACGTCGGCAGACGACTGGTTATTAGCATTACACTAGAATACGCCTGAAATATCATTTCATTTTTTTTTAAACTCCTTTTTAGACCAGTATTTTCATTCGGAATATTTTGAGTTTGTCCAAATTTTTCAGAACACAATACTGGATTTTTCTCACAGAGATGAAATTGTATTTTTATGGGAAATCGAGAATTGATTCAACCCTGGCTAGATGCAAATAACACTGTACTCCATGATGTCATGAAATCAAAATGTTCTCACAAAAAATAAAAAATAAATGTTGTTTTGTTGAAGGCCAGTTTGTTTTCAACCGCCATTATACCTCGCGTAACGTACACTATGATTTCTTCATCATACGAAAGGGTTTACATAATATATTTAAATTTTAAAAAGTATCAATAAAGGTATCCAGCGGACCATAGGAATTAACGCTATACGCCATCAATATTATAATTTAGCAATCGGTCATCTATTCATTTTCCTTTTAATTACAAAACATATGTCAATCCCCTCTTGTCCTAAAACCAGAGATAACTACTTATATAAATATTAGTAGCTATCTGTTTTTATATTTTTTTATATACCATATAGAAATATATCTACCGAGGCAAAACTAGTGGTACATAATGGAGTTCTGGTACCGACACTAATGTATGGAAGTGAAGCCTGGAGCTGGCAGAAGAGGAACGAAAATATATTGAATGCAGTGTAGATGAGATCCCTTAGACGTATGTGTGGCAAATCCATGTATGATAGAGTAAAGAATTTGAGTAACTTGTTGGTCTTGTGGTTAGGACTCTCGCCTCGTGATCCAAAGGTCGCAGGTTCGAATCTCACTCTAGACAAGCAAGTTAGTTCTATTTTCATAGCACAAGCGTTTAGCTTAATTTGAAAATAGTAAGAATATTGATGTGACACGAATTCCGTGTTCGCATCTCTATTTTTTTTAAAAAAAAAAAGATATTAGGAATGAATGTAAAGCTGATCGTAGCATAATACATAAAATTAAAATAGGGTCGCTCAGGTGGTTTGGGCATGTTGAGCGAATGAATGAGGAAAGAATGGTAAGAAAGATATACAATGCAAGTGTTGAAGGCGCCAGAAAGAGAGAGTGACCACGGAAGACATGGCATGACCAGATTAACCAGATACTGGAAGATGGTCCTGTTAGAAGTCTCAACAGCCGTCGAGCTTGCATGCGAAGATGTATGAATGTAGATGAAGCGAAAGTTGTAGATCAGAACAGAAGAGTATGGCGCTCTATCCTCTCTGCCTACCCCAAGTAAGTTAGTTAGTTTAGGTCTTTAAGTCACCTAGGTATAACAGAAACAGGTTACTGACATATTATAGTAGGTATAAACGAACATGTTAACTTATATCCTATATAGTATATTTCACGTATAAAATAATTTTGAAATATACATAACAAAATTAAATAAAAAATAATAAACAAGATTTTTAACAACCGTATATAATAACAACATTAAAAAATATTTTATTCAAATCTTGCGTCGCAGAGTATCATCAAATATTATAATTTCGTTGTCTGTCTATCTGTATGTCCGCCTGTTTGTCGGTCCGTAAATTGCTAGAATTAAAACATTAGATATTTAGAGCTTGGCACGCAATTAGCGCGCGGCATATGTTGCGCGGTCACGCAAGGCGAATTGTTTTTATTATTTCTCGTGATTTTTTTACGGGTGTACTAGTTATGTGGGGACTGTTGTGTTGGATTTATGTGTTGGAATTATAAGGAATATAATAAAAATGGGCAGTTAATTAATTTCGACGGATCTCTCATATGTATGTTAAAAATATTGAGAACTGTGCGTCTGTTTTACTTAAAATATAGAAATATAAATATAATACCTACATAGTGCCGCCTTTATATTTTTTCAGTATATTGTAGCAGTAGCAGGGATTCCTAATGCTGGACGCATATTCAAGTGCGAGAGTTTTGTACAAGTGCATATAATATGTTTTAGAATTTTTGAAATGTTTGGTAAAACGAAATAAAAAACCATTCACATTTTGCGCTGTACTAATTATGTTATCTATGTTTAGGTATATGGAAGTTGGGAAAAGCGCAGTGAAGTTAGAAATGAGTTTATAAAAAGACTCGTCTTTTTTTAACAATATGTCCGAGGCATTAATTATTGTGGATTATCCTACGTACGTACATACAACAAGCGCGAAGTGAGGCGCGAGACATCATGAAGATCAAGCCCCACCCTGGTGGTGAGCGGCGGTACTAGTACCTGGTCTCTTAATCATTATTCCTGTCTCAAAGAGTATCTCGAGACAAAAACTCACCAATGCACACACATCATAAGATTAATATGGAATCTATATTTGATTATGTATCCCTTTCCTATGATTTCGTAATTAGGGAAGGCAATCCCGATCCCGCGAGATCGGTATCCCTCAAGATCTCGAGGCATTTTACGAGATCAATCCCGAACCGAAAAATCGGACGAGATTATCGGGATTGATCAGTATTTTTTATGTTTTGTATGTTCGATTTTAAATGTGTATAAGAGCTATTAGTAAGTACTTAAAACTTATGTTCATGTCACATTCAAATAAAGAAAACAGCTTTGAATAATATTTGCTGTATTTTAGCAACATAACGTAGTAATAAAAACTACTACTAGTTAATAGTTAGAGTGATGCTTGGAAAAACGTCTAAAAAATCTTTAATGTAATGACAAATAATGAACATTTAATTAAAATTGCTAATATAAAATCCAAGGCATTGTGGTTAATTGCTATTCAGCTCTAAATAAAAAAAAAACACAAAAGTATTCGGGATCCCACGGGATTGGAAATTCTTATCTCGAGGGATCCCGAAAGGGCAATCCCGACTCGGGATTGCATTCCCTATTCGTAATCAAGAACCTTTACAATACTTTTCAATGTTTATTCAATGTTACAAATTTTTACAATGTTTACAGTGTTTACAAAATTAAATTAAGCTTTTTTCATTGTTTCTGAGTGTCTTGGCAGCCAGTAAATACTAAATTGATTTGCGCCCTGCCTGCTACACTGGTAATTTACTGTATTATAGCAGACAGTGCTCTTCCAGTAGTATAATGTTCAAGAATATTTATTATTTATATAACATTTGTGAATCAATCTTATTGCCAATTAAATTAAGTAATAGTAATAATTAAATGTTTACAATTTAATAATGGTGTTAATTAATTCTATTATAGACAAAGGAAAAAAATGATCTGAACAGGATATTTAATAAAATAAAATAAAATAAAACAATTAAAAGTATATAAAAAGATGAAAGTAAATGTTCTTGTAGGATTAGTATATTTTAAATTTAGTTTATATTATGGTTTTTAATAGGTTTTGGGCATGCTTCCTTCCCTTGTCATGCAGCCAGAGTTTCACTTTTAAAGAAAAATACGCGAGACTATGGCTACATGTTTTAAGTTTAGTGTTAAGAGTATTGAATGTTTTTGGAGCTTGGAGGGGGTGAAATCTTTGTGAAAATGTTTTTGTGAATTTTGGTACAATACATATATGTTATTCAACGGGAACAGCAGAATCGCGGAACATTTTGACTTTTTGTCGCCTGCGTGTTGGTGTTTGGTCCGTTTTTCCATTTGTGTTATACCATGGCGGCATTTCAAACGCGTTATTTTCAAGGACTCGAATATTTGTATACTTGGAGCGCAGAATTCCTGGCGTACATTTTTCCCGCGCATGTGCATTGTCGAGCAATGCGGTCGCCCCCTGCGGTGCCTTATATATATATAATGCCGAGGAATCGGTCAAAGTCACGCACCTCGCATTCCTCCGGTACTTCGGAGTAGATTCTGTTTGTTCGCAGAAACGGCAATAATGACGTTCTCAGGTTCTCATGGCCGTTTATAATGCATTTTCTGGGATATTCTGCCGTGCATATATGACCTCTCTGGCCGACGTTTCGGATCCCATCATCAGAGCTGATGTGACGAGCAAGTGTTGGTGTTAAGGTTAAGTATTAGCTCGCACTACCATGCCGAAAACGGGGCGTGTCCTAGTTTGCGTTGGGTTAACTACTGGATGGCAATATAGTGTCGAAAGCAGGGTGTGTATGTGTTAATCGTCTGCCAGAGAGGTCATATATACATGGCAGAATATCCGTGCTGCTAGGTATGAGGGCTTCGCGGTCAATGTTGGTTACTTTTCTCCCATCACAAGGTTGTGTCGCACATATAATATGTATTGTGCTGACCCTAACATTGATGCTGATATTCTTGCAGACACCTTATCGTCGTTCAAAAACTCACTCATACACAACATCCATTTTCTAAAGGATGACCTGAACCTATAGATCCATTAAATCAATTATTTATCAAATACTAATCATACTACATTGATACACTAAGTACACAATATACATTAATGTACATGTAAAATATACTTAATTGCAAAATTACATGTTACTAGAGCGTGCCGAAGACACTTGTAATTGGGATAATGGGCATAGTCTTCATTTATTATGTTTTATTATTAGAGTAGCATGTACCTATTATCCTGTTAGTGTCTCTAATAAATATTAAAAAAAAAAAAAAAAAAAAAAACCGCCGCGTTAGCACGACCAGTATTTTCGTAAAACCTGTTCTTCTATGTTGAAATTATAATAGATCAAAAAAGGAGATGATCTAGTTGGAATGGCACGATACATTGAATTCGGAGTCTCGTTAAATAAGCCTTCGGTAACTCGAATCTTCTCTCTCTGGGCTTGATGATTGTGTGAGACGTGCTGATGTTACGGGTCATACCCGTTTGATTTGCAAATGTCAGAAATGTTGGTGCATACAATATTACCAGAATATACAGTCAGGGCGGGCGGTGATCCTTACAAGCCCTCTGAAGCGGTCCGAGGACTCCAGCGAGACAAGGAGGTGGATTGGCTTGCCTCTTATTCAAGCCCTAGAAAAAGTTATTCGAGATTCGGTCATTGAGATAAAAGCGACGATATTCGACAACCATGTGCACCTGTGCTTGCTCCGATTATATCGACATAATTGCAAAAAACTCCCGAGGCCCCGCATAATGACTTTATCTCGAACGATCTGCCAAAACCATGAATCTGATATCAAATCAGCGAAAGACAAAATGCTGTTAGATGTACCAACCAATCGAACAAGCTGGGTTTCGGAGAGGCTTTGGGACAAGGGACCACATGCAAACAATTCGGTTAACAGAATGTTAGTTGACTTAGTAAAAACCACTACCAGATTTACGGTCTACCGGTTTCGAGACGTACCCGTCTCTTCGTCAGGACCAACACTACACTACTATGTTCACAACACTATACACCACAACCGTAGTATTGTTAAACTTTCATCAATATTTATCACATGCGTGTTAATCTTGTCAGAGACAAGCATGCAATAACTAGCCTATAGAACAATCAGGAATCTAACGGGAGAGAGTGAGAGGGGGGCGGGGTCTAAAGTTGATGTTACCAAATATTTTGTGAAAGTTTAATTAAACAAAGGGCTTCATGGAAAATGGATTTGGTTATTAATTAAAGGTGCTAAATGTAAAATTTTTCTAAATTATTTAATTTAAACCTTATTATTGGTATTTAATATTTTCACCCCTGTTTTTGAGTCAAATTTATGATTATTTTCTTTGAGTTGGATTGATATTTCAGAAAAATTGTTGTCATTAATTTCCGATGTTAATTAAGATGTATGAATGTGGATGACGCGAGAGCTGTATGTCAGGACAGAAGATTGTGGCGCTCTATCCTCTGCCTGCCCCCACGGGTAATCGGCGTGATGGTAAGTAAGTAATTTCCGATATTCATTACAATTGATCTCACTGTACAGATATAATGTTTTACGTAAGAATGCGTTAAATAGGTTAAGTCGAGTTTTATCCGCATCGACTTGCGGTTAGGACTGAGAAGGTCAGTATTCGGAGTCCCGCGAATCCAGCCTTTGATATCCCGTGAGTCACGCTGAAGCTACTCGTAGGATGCGTCGCGGATTGTGCGTCCAGTGCTCGACGCGCCCTGACGCCCTCGGCCAGTGTCTCGGGACAGGGACTGCTCCAAGTGCTGTCCAGTCTCCGATATCCAGTGACTTCTTCACGTTTTGTGCCAAGGAATATATCACTGCAGACATCCTCGTCACCTGCTTCTAGTGAGTCATTGTTTATTTGCACATAACCTACAATGTGTCTTTTATTCGCTGCGAAATTGATTACTCGTGTAAAAATAATATTCCTTACCTAAATTTCATAACGGGGCGACGTAGGTTCTTACGATCACTTCTAATAACTGAATATTTAGATTATGTTATTTACTTTAGATAAAATTATATCTTATACCAATCAAAAAGCTAACAAACTATTGAAATGTGCAATCACATTTTTACATTGATAAGCGTGCACATGGTAACTGCATAAAAATGATTGGTAAAACTTTTTTTTATTTTTTCAGACATTTAAGAATAAATTAAATACTAAGTTTTAAACCACTTTTTTTTTATTAGAATTTTTTTTTAAATACAAATCTTATATATTTACATATTTGATACATAAAAAAATTTAGATACATAAATTTTTTATCGTTGTACCTCTCCAAGAAGAGACTAACTCTTGTGTCTGGAGAGGGAGTTACACTTTTATACATAATGTGTGATAATAATTAATGCATAAAGTAAAGTAAATAGTACATACATATAATATAAGAAGAAAAAAGTTACTTTATTTCTATATGTTTGTCAACTAGTTTCGGTTGGACTCAACCTTCTTCAGGACAATTATAATATAGACTAATCTAAGTACAGAAATTTATAAAAAAAAAAAAAGTACAGAAATTTATAAAAATAAAAAAAAAAGAAAGAAAAACAGAGAGGGACAGAGTGTCAACTAGGTGGGGGGGAGGGAAGGGGAGGAGTTAAGTGAAGATAGAGGGAACAGCTTTAAAATTGGACTATTAGATAAATTTATTTGTTTATTTATTATTTGACTATTATTATTGATAGCTCTATTTATTTCTAATGCTTCTAGATTGTTAAGTCGCAAACCTATTCCGTTTTTGTGTAAATTTTTTGGCCCTGTATTATTATCAAATGTGTGATCAAAATTAATTAGATGTCGGAAAATTCAGAAAAACCTACATTTGTTGAGCATTTAATGTGTTCTTTTATTCTAATATTTACGTTTCTCGATGTTTTACCAATATAGAAAGCTGGACAATCGTTGCAGCTGAGTTTATAAATACCAGAATGGTTTAATATATTTTCTTTGTATTTACAGTTACTTAATAATTTGCCCCAATTGTTACTGGTATAAAATGCTGGCTTTATCTCTTTAGGGAGTTTAGTCGTGCTTAATATTTTTCTATTTTTTACTTGTAAATCTATCCATCACTGGTGTTGTCGAACATTTAAGTAGAATTTGTGAATTGTAATAGTCAAACCGTTATTTTAACCGGTTACTCGTGGTACTGTTTGTTATAGATAGATACGTATCTGATTATATCGATGATCGGTAACTGAGATATAACTTTTGCCTATTACCGATGGTTGCCCATCAAATTACGATGAATTACTAATTATCTATACAATCAGATATGTACAAAAAAAGACTCGATGGAAAATATATACCGCGAATTATTTTATCTTTCAATGGGACGATATCCAAAATTCAAATAAAATAAATCACTAACTTTTTTTAAGAATTGCAACACAGAATGACTCGAATGGCTTCCCCAACTCTGGATATTAATTCTATGGAAAAGTTTTTTTTTTTTTAAATCCCGCAATGTACAGAAAAGTGAAATAAAAATTTTGAAGGACTCATATTTAGAAAAATATGAATGGATGAGTAATTCGAAAAACAGTCAAAGGTTTCCCACCCTTTCTCGTTAACTGTTGTAGGAATGGTATCATTGTTGTAGGAATGGTATCATTGTATCAAATGTTGTAGAAATGGTATGAACTCGTATCGGCAAGATCAATTTATCGTAATGCTTTTTGGAACAAATAATTTTTAAATTAATAACAACAGCTAAAAACAAAGAGACAAATTCGCAGTTTAAATTCTATATCTACTACCCCTACGATACGCTTTCGAATTTTTCTTCCCTTATTTATTATTATTATCATATTTCATTATTGATTAGCCAATTTAAAAAGAAGTTGAAAGCATTCCTATAAGACTGCAAGCTATTTTAGAGGCTAATGAAGGTCATACAAAATATTTATCACACTATTTTTATTCCACTATATTTAGAGAATGTAGAGAGATAAAAATACTTATGTTTTTTTCTTATTTTCAAAAATCAATAATACCAACGTTCAACAAAAAATAATTAGAAATTGAGAATTATACAAATAGAATTAGACCTACGCAAAAGTTTAATTGTTTACAATTTTCATAAATCCTCTCTGTACATACAGCCGAAATATAGAACCAAATTTGCATCCAAATATTTCGATTTCTTTTTAACTTTTTTTTTAAAGTTTACTTCGTGTGCTGTCTTCCGCGGAGGGTCGACGGCCAACTTGCAGGAGGTGCATTACTAATTGATGTGGCAGTTGCGTTCTGCCACATCATTATTTGAGTTTTCACTAACCAAAACATTGTACTATACACATTTAGAGTTATTTTTATCACTACCGTGCGTAGTACTATTACTAAGTTTTGAGAGGAGTAGTCGCCCTCATTATCAGGTGTAACTTAATAAGTTATTAAAATAAATAAAAACACCTTACTTTGTATTAAACCACGATTTATTGTCGTGCCAACCGGTTCCGCTTAAACTTAAGCTTCATCAGGGCAACTTAATAACTGTTATTATTATTAATCAGTTATTAAGTTGCCCTGATGAAGCTTAAGTTTAAGCGAAACCGGTTGGCACGACAATAAATCGTGGTTTAATACAAAGTAAAGTGTTTTTATTTATTTTAGTATATCAAACCACAAAGTTATTGCTTTCTACCAAAGTAAAATAAGTTATTAATTACACCTGATGATACCCCTCTCGAAACAAAATTGTTTTCAAATAACTCAATATGTATGTAGTACAAAATTTAGTTTACTCTGTAAAACGTGTAACATTGTAGGCATTTTATACATTGAATCATTTTCTGAGGTCTTTCGAGGGCTGAGAAGTGCGGAATTGGTTCAATAGTTCCTATGGGCGTGGTACAGGGCTCGTTGCTCGCTACAGGTTACGCTCTCTGAGATCTTTCGAGGCCTGAGAATTATAATAATTGGATAACTTATATAGCGCCTTTTTCGCGAATACTCACCTCAAGGGCGCTTTACACAGAAAAATTATTATCTTACAAAACAACTTACTGCTAGAAAAGAAAAAACTTATTTAATATTACGTATTCACTAGGTGGCATACAAGAAATGGAATTAAAATTGAGTACTATAATAGTTGGGAGTGCCTGAAAGAATTAGGTTTTTTCGCGGAGTGCAAAATAGGAGTGGAAAACATTATCTAGCGTTGTTGTGATCAGATTCTATAGGTTTTTATAGGATTGTTTAAATAAATGCGTCTTAAGTTGTTTTTTGAACTGTGGTAAGCTGTCGGTTTGTCTCAGTTTATTAGGTAGTTTGTTCCGTAACTTTGGTCCAGCCACCGCGAAGTTGGTTGAGAAGTTGCTAAGGACGTATTACAGGGCTATTCACATTCTGCCCTTTGCCTTCCACCTTCGTGTCAGCCTAGTAATGGACCCTGAGATGAGATCTAAAACATGGGTCGGGAGGTCGATGACGCAGCACAACATCAGAGAAAACTCTGCACGGAAGAGACGGAATGCGACTCAGTTATTGTGAATTATATATATATTTTTTAGTGGTTCACAAATAATGAAAAACGCGTGACATAATATAGATAATACAATTAGTTTAAATGCTTTTCATCATATACATGTGAATACAGCAAACATAGAGATAAAAGTAAATGCTAAGATATATACAATAAATAACAGAAAGAAGTGATTTTATAGAGTGAGATTGAATAAAGAGACTAAACAACTAATGTCGTAAGTTTAGTAATAGTTTATTTATTTATTTATTTATTTTGTTTTAGGGAAAATTAACAGCAAATATAGAAATATAGAATAAATATGAAATAATGGTTTTTACAATTATGCCAATTATAAATTTTCCACTGAATATAAAAATTAACTTTAACTTACTTTAATAGCCAGTGGAGAGGGTGGAGGGGAATGTGGGACGGGAGTAGAAGGGAAAATATAATGTACAAATTAGTTTGGGTGCGGTAGTGTAGATATTGTTTGTTTTATGTTTCTTATTGTTGCGTTGAAAATGTCAATGTGGTGATAGTTTGTATGTTGTGATATGTCAATGATAAAATAAATAAATGTCAATGTGGTGATAGTAGTTCCTTATATTGGTGGAAACTGTCATGGAATATGTTAATGAGAACGTTATGGTTATTTTCTATTTTGTTGTATGGCCTCAACATTCTACACATAGAATTAAAGTGGGCCATATTGTTATTGTAAGTTGAAAGAGAAAATGTATTACATGTCCTAAGTCGGCGACTAGGAACATTCAAAGATATGTTTTCGACATAAAATTCTGAATCAGTATTATTGTTTAAAACGTTTACCGGTCATTTCGTGCGGCGAATTTAGAACTAAAACCCGCCCCGCCCGCACCCAGCGGTAACCCCTCGCCCTGTCATTCAGTTCAATTTCGTATTTGCTCGGGAGTTGCGACATCTTGATTACCAATATACACTGAATTATTGTGTCCAAAACAGTCCGGGATGGTGCAAGAACAATTGCCAATGAAGCATTAAAATTTTGCGAAGCTGAAAAAGCAAATAATGGACCGATATTACCGTTTGACATATTGACAGATTGAGCGGCCGCCATTACTAATTCGTTTCTTTAGTGTTGCCCGACCAAATTTCTATTAAAGGCTCTGACACCGGTCACCGAACATTCGGTACATTATGTATTGTGTAATAAATTTACACCCTGACAACTTCTGTTACGCGACAGGGACGCCCTCCCTCGCACGCCAATTTATAGTGGTCGCATTCTAGTGCAGTACTTTGATCTTTGAGGATGAACTCCAAATCGACAACATGTTCCCATAAGAAGTACGATTTTCCTTAAGGATAAAGTCGGCGCTCACAGTGACACGATAACTGTTTTATTCTTCAACCGAATTTTTCTGACAATCCGCGGTGAAGCTGACGGAGCCGCCCTCGCTTGACCCGCGGTTTCCTGTCCCCCTGGTCACTGGGTCAATTGGGCCCAGTTGATCCCACGTGGCGCGCCAGCTCACCATCAATCCTCCCGATGCAATCATTTGTACCAATTGATACTTGGAGAACTGTATTATCGAACGGGCATGAAAAACAAGCAGGACGCACTCTTATTAATGTAATTTCAGTTAAAGCGGCATCTGCCTGTTACCTCTTCTCTTAAAGGTACAGATACACATGCTTATTACTGGCATGCTCATTAGCATGCTCAAAACAAGCATGCCGTAAACAACTATACACACTCATAAATGAGCATGCTCAAAGCTAACAATCAAACACACATGCTTATTAGTGGCATACTCTTGTCATAGAATAGAGAGGAACTCTAGTTCAAAATTCAAACTGCAAACTGAAATAGAAAATTCAAGTGAATCAATAAATCAAAATAGTTCCCGAGTTTCCATCCGCACATTTTTGATTTTAGTTTTTATAATTTTTATTGTAAGATTTGAATCATTCATGTATTTTAATAAAGTTTCATAAACATTATTTATTGCTATATTATTTTTACATAGTGGTGACCGAGTATTCCACAGACATTCGTGATTCCTATAATGAGTCACGAAAAGTAATGTTTTATCATCTCCCCAACGCGCCATATTTGTTTCATCTGTCACGGACAATCGATACTAGCTGCGAATGACATAAGCACGCTCATAATAAGCAAGCCTGTTCACACATGCTCAAAAGATACCCCTTCTCATGGTGAATGACATTAGCATGCTCATAAATTAACCGGCGGCTGATTTTTGAGCATGCCACTAATGAGCATGCTTATTACTAGCAATGCGCGTGCACACATGCCCCTAATAAGCAAGGGCTAAAGAAGGTCAATATTGCGCATGCTCACGTGCCACTAATAGGCATGTGTATCAGAACCTTAATTAATAAATCACCGTCAGTGTTGGCTCTATAACCCCTGCATCCACTTCTAAACCCCACATCCATTCTAAGCGAGCCTGTCAACTTGCTATCCCCATCCGGCATATAATCGAATTGTCATATAAGTAAATTAGACTAGTTAGAATTAGTCTACGGTGCACTGACTCGACTATTTTTTATTTGACGCCATTTTTGGCTAGCTCGGCGAGTGCTCTACCATTTGGCTTCCGCCCCCGCGGACTTCCGTAAATTTTTCGTTGAATATAATGCTGCTGTTGACACATTCATTAAATTAAATGTAATGTTGACGTTTACACCTGTTAAATGGGTTGGTCATAAGTATTAAAATGTTTCCCTTTAACATTGAGTATGTTTTATTTTTTATTATTTTAGAAAACAAAATAAACTCGATTCATTTTGTATTTTATTTTTCACCCAAACCCTTCGAAGCTAAACGCTATTCGCCCACCGTTTGTCCAACTTCTCTGTGCTGGAAGTGTCTTTCTTTGAGGTCCCCAAAATAACTGTTAACAGCCTCGACTGTTCATTCTCAGATCTCCTTCCAGTCAAGAGGAACAGCTAGATGTCCGGGAAACAAAATCAATGGATGTTTAAGGATTCATTAATCTTCAATTCTGTCAATATTTCGGATTCCTAGTCTCGGACTATGGACATATTAAAAAATGGCATTTTGAGGTAATTGTATTCAAAGTTTCAATTCTTAAAAAGAGATTGAAGAATATCTGTAATAAATAAACTATTATATATTTTTCTTATTATGTACCATAATTTGTATCTTTAATGTGAATTTTTTAAAAACATGACAAAGCTATTGTATTATTACGATTCTTTTGGCGTTCCAAAAAACCGAAGCCATCCGACAAATCCGATTATTTTGATTGCAATCTTGTTATTTCTTATTACTTTTAATAGATCTATGTAGTCTGTTCTCCAGAGGATAGCGCCTCCTGTGGGATTCCCAGCTGTTCTTCCATCTTTTCATCCGCGAGGGCGGGTTCCAGTAGTGCGATGTAAGGGAGTCTGGTGCTGTCCAGTCTCTGGACATGAGCATGCCAGTTTCTCCTTCGCTGTTTACTCCATCGCGCAATGTCATCAGCCTCACATATCTCACTCGCAGTCACCAATGGCGTCTTAAAATGCAATGAATTCTTCCTCTGCATTCCAATTAATCATGAGATGCGGACTGGATTGCGCTTTTGCTCCGGACTTTGGAACATTTGTTTAAACCCAATTCGTTATGCAAAACATTAAGTACTTATTATAAGAAATGCCTACAAATTTATAAATTTCACGAAATTTTATTCGGCGATCTTCCAAAACCGTGTCGTGAATTTTATCCACAATTTCTCGTGAGGTCGTCGTGAACGTGATCCATCATGTGTATGTGTATGTGCGGACACGCCTTGATTCCAAAACTCAAAAACAGATGATGGAAAGTAAAGGTAAATCCCCAAGAACAGCATCTAACCTTGATCTCGCATCCATTGAGATTTTTCCCTCCAAATTCCGCTTTCATCCGTAATAGAAAGAAAATATACAGAATTGTTTGACTCTAATGCTTGTCAAAACCAGACTATTTGATAATTCTGTTTGATTTTATTGCAAATATTGCGAGTTTCCCAATACATGGACGTAAAAATATTCAGAAAAAAGCCACCCTCTACCGGTGATTCCTGGAATTATCGATCAAGCGTAATAGCATTGTTACGTATAAATATTTCATAAGTTTATAGACCCTAACGAGTAACGAGAAAGACATATATGTATCTAGGAAAAAACATTATATGCAGGAGTCCGTATGTGCCGTGAGTCATGTACCGCTTTTTTGGTCCAATTAAGATCAGAACTAGGATCAATATATAAACAGAACTCGATAATTTTTTATTTTCTTTTTAAACGCTCCAATAAGCCCAATTACCGAAGTCGCCACACCGCGTTCCATTTTATAACGAGAGATCGTCTTCGCAGCTTCGGCCCTTAATCATCAGCGATCGTCCTTTGCGGGACGCAGTTCTCAGAGCCCGGCCGTCTGGCCAAAGAAACTGTTTGGCATGCCCGAGGTGTCTCGCCTTCGGCTGGCGCGGCTAAAGTTATTAGTTTTAAAAAAAGTAACCGGTTAAACGGAGCGGTCCCACTCCCGCGAACATCCTCCCGTCCCGATGCATTATTTATATATTTACCGTATAATGGCTTGCACTTTTATGCGAGCTAAATTTAGACGCAGTAAGGCGGGGCCCGTATACCGACGGGCATTTTTTGTGCCTCCAGAGTTCGACGGCAGGTGCATCAAAGCGGAGGTTCGCTTTATATTTGTGATAATATTTTTTTTTTAAACTCCACCTTCAGCACATTCCAGATTTTTTTATGAATAGTACGTTTCATGATAAATGGTTATTTTATTTTATTTATTTATTTATTTTTATTTATTTTTATTAATTACACGGCTTAATAGCCTTTTACAACAGGTTTATACATAATTAAAATACAACAAACGATTAAATGTAAAAGAAAAATAAATTTTATCACGAAGTTCGGGTATTTTATACGAAAATACATCTGGTGTAGCTTTATTTTATGCGGCCACCAACAACGTGTGTAAGTCGTGCAAAACACAAAATACTGTCGATATTACTGGCATTTTTTTATTTATTTATTTTATGATGTTTATTGCTTTTGCTCTTGCTTTTATACTGTTTATAGTATTTAATCTCAAAACAATATGAGGCGGTTTCTCTCTAACAGGCCTAGCCTAAGTGAGAAATCGTCAGAACTTCTTCCTGTAATCATTTATTTGAGAACTATAAAAAAAATCTATGCTGGGGTGGATGGGATATCCAGGGGGGAAATATGGCCCATGTATTCCGCCGGGACCTAAAGAAAAGTAGGCAAAATTTGAGTCAGATCTGTCGCACGGTACAGATTTGCATGTAAAATGTGTCACGGGGAGGGGAGAAATGTTGTGTATGTTACCCACAGGGCTCCTAAAATATAAGTAGGTATGCACAATTTGGGTCAGATCGGACAAACGGTATAGAAAACAGACAGGCAGAGAGACATGAGTTTTATAGGTATAGACTGCAATAAAGCAGGAGCAGGTTATACATTAATTTAAAAGTAATTACAAGTAATTTCAGATCTGCATCTAACGCGGTATTTAGAATAGAGTACATGAAACATGTAAATATGTAACATAATATAATTAATAAGGAATTAGTTTTATTTAAACAGTGAATCACCCCGGCGTAGGGGATGATTTGTTTCACACAGCTTGAAGCTTCCATCACATGATTCTTCAAGATTAAATTAAGTCATCACTTTACGGCCTTGTAGGCGATCTGACTTCAAATAATAGTTTCACAGCAACAGTTTGTCAATAAAATGGACCTACACAATCTCTTGCCGGTTCACGCTTGCGTCTGTTGGGAGTTGACCAGATGGATGTAGTATTTCGAAAAAAAATATTTGCGTTTTCATTCACCCATCCCAAAATACTTTAAAATTAATTACTTCGCTTTAAAATCATATTATTTAGTCCCGCTCAGCTTTGCATAATAGTAATAAAAAAATCAAAATCTATTTAATCACACCCGTCGTGTTTCATATTCTACATCGCTTTTCCGAAAAAGATGTGTTCACTGCCGCACGCTTCCACGAGCATCGTCGAGGTGTCCGCCCGAGGTGCGTTCAAATTAGACGCATCTAATAAATTAATGATGAAATGAAAATGACGGTCGGGCGCGCGACACGAGACACGACCCCTGGCCGCAGCCGCCTCTGATAAGCAGCGTCCTTCTCGGAAATCTGTCTCGCGGGAGGCGACCGGCGGGCGGCGGCATGCGCAGACGCCATTCGCGCACGCCACGGCCGCTTCCAACTAATCACCTCTATATCTGTCATTGTCGATAAACTGGGCAGGCTTCGGTGGCTGGAGAGAATGTCCGAGCATCAAGCACCAAAGTCCCTGCTGAACTGGAGGCCAATAGGGCGACGGAGCTTAGGAAGGCCAAAATTAAAATGGAGTGACAACGTCCTCAAAGACATCTCTGCCTTAGAGCTTCGGAACTGGAGAGAGCTGGCACTCGACCGAGATGAGTGGAGGAAAATTATTGAGGAGGCCAACCCCCACCGAGGGTTGTAGTGCCAAGAATGATGATGATGATCTGTCATTGTAACTATCGTAAGTCACTCTTAACAACACAGGGAGGGCGAAATTACGGAATCATCATAGCCACACCTTCTTCTTTAAGTGTCCTGTCGGATCCCCCCGACGTTGACGATCACCCGAGAGAAACCAACTCTCTCTTGGGTAACTCGCAACAGCTCCTCGACTCTTCTTCTCCCCGTACAGCCACCCTCAACCGAGCTCAGTATACTCGGTGTAGCCGGGCCTCGTGATCGAGGATCCCTTCGCCATTCTTTAGTTAGAAGGCGAAGCTGTGCACATGACTTTGTTTAGAGTGAGAAAGATGTTGTACTACATCAGACTCACCGGCCACCCCGCCGCGCATGGGTCCGGTGGCACACCGAGGCGAGACGATCGGTGTGCAGCGGTGTGTTGAGTGCCATAGAGGGTAGGGATTATGGGAAAGATAAGGTGAAGTGCCGCAATCTTGGCACAGGGCAAGTCTACAGGAAGGATGGGATTTAGGAAAGGAAGCCCTCCTCCTTTATCCGGGCTTGGGACCGGCACCGGCATTCGATTAGAGGCGCTCATCTAGCTCCGGTGGTGGAGTTGTCAGTTTAAGTTTAAACACCCAGTAAATGGTGTTTCTTCAGAGGGGGAGAACTTTAAATTGAAATAAAGTACAGAAAAATATTTTTAATATCCATGAAATTGGTATTATTTGACAGATAATTTTATGGCATTAATATTTGAATAATATGATCTGGCATGTGGCCGCCGTGGCTGGCGCGTACATGGCGTAATCTGGAGGTCCAATTTTCTTCCACTCTTCGCAGTAAATCAGGCTGTATTTCGGCAATAATGCGTCGAATGTTGGCTTCCAAATGCTCAGTTGTGCTGAAGAGGACGGCCGAGTAAAGGATTATCGACCAGTTCCCTAAAACAACTTTGGTAAGAGCTAGTGTGCCATCCCCTGTCCCCCCTTACTGCATACTAAATTCAGGAATGCGCCGAAGACAAACTTTGGGTCTCTTTGGTGGAATGGTAGATGCGCAAACTTCCCCCCACTACGCCGTAAAATTTCAAGATGTTTGCCGGCTACTGTACTAACTATATTATTACTTACCCCGTTTCGAGGGCCTCGAGAAGGATTTCAAAGCAATAGCATTGGTAACTTTTCTAGAAGCATAAGTTACTCGTATAATTCAAACTATTTGAGTTATTTGGTACCGATCTTAATAAAAATGATCATTATTATTATGAAACAAATGATACACCTATAATATCTTATTATAAACAGTTTGACGGGAGGTTTTCCATTTTGACAATCGATTCGCACGCTGCCGACTGTAAAAGACGAACATAGATTTGGAAAAAGCTCCGAGTGCCGTTTAATGAGCCGTCGTCGAATGAATAATCCGTCGTGTTTGAAAAAGGCACTTTAATAAGTACCCGACCGAAGAAAATCGATTTTTGAATATCAAAAAAAAACGTGAACATCGTTTTTACGAAGATGTTGACACATTCAAATATTTTATAAGATCGCGAAAAAATGATTAGCGGCTACCGTCGTTCTTTCCGGTTACTGTTCTTCTTCGCGCTGGTCCCTGGAGGCCGCCTCCTCCCGGCCATGCCGACAGACGGCGACTACATCTGGCTGGAGTCCTTCTGCGCGGCCTCCCTCGGCCTGCTGCGCGCCGCGGCCCCGGAGCCCTGCGCCGTGGGGCGCCGGTCGGGCCCCCAATTCGGCGGCGGCAACGGCTTCTTCTGCACCTTCACCAAGTCCGCGGGCCTCACGGTGAACCTGTCGCGGCACGGGGTCTTCCGGGCCATGGACGGCAGCGCGCCGCACTCGCTGGCCCTGCGCTACCTGCTCACCACAGGCGAGGCGGCGGTCACGGCCTCGCGGGGCCGCGGGGGGCTGCCGCTGCCCTCGAGCCTGTACAACACCACCGAGTGCTGGACCTACAATATCGTGGACTTCCATAAATCAGACATCGAGGAACACGAAGGGGTAAGTGAGCGTGGAGATATTCTTTTACGATGATGAGCTCCTTCTTCATGTTTGTGTTTACTGGGGTATTATGCTGTGTTGGTACGACCTTCGGGCCGACGTTTCGGACCCCATTGCAGGGTCCATCATCAGGGCTGATGTGTTGTTGTGAATGTTGGTGTTTTGGTTAAGTGTCGGATTGCAATACTGTGCCGATGTCATGATGTGTTGTTTTGTGTTGTGTGTATGATTCATCTGTTGTCTGATCACTATCTCTGCGGTGTCTGCGACGAGACTGACTTTGAAGCGCCGGATACCAAGATGTTTTTAATTTGAGACCATCATCTCTATTAATATTTATCGGGTGCTTGTAGATTTCTAGTGCTTCCTTGATAAGACGCGTATGGTGACTCTTAGGCTTTCCAAGGATTTTTGGTTCGAAAGCAAAATAATGGCCGGTATCCAGAAAATGCTCAGCCAGTGCTGATTTTTCTGGATGACCGTGTTTGCATGCCCGTTTGTGCTCGTTGATCCTTTTGGAAATTGTACGCGCCGTAACAACACGGCATAATACCCCAGTAAACACAAACTTGAAGATTCTGAGTAGCCGTGAAAACCTAAGAACATTCATGAACCCCTTCGCCACATGTGAAAACTACTGATGCGAAAAATACGAATACGAATATTCGTATTCGCCGAATATCGGCTACATACAAACGAAACTCAAATTTCATCATTTTTTTCCCTGGTATAAATAATGGGTCCTGATTACATAAATGATGTCAAATTTTGGCGCGAGCAAGTTTAAAAGCACTTATTTTAAGTTTAAAAATGATACATTTTTGATACTTCACGCCATAGATGCCCTTATAAAATATATGTATTTGCTGTTTTATTCGTAGAAATTAACAAATCACGTTTATAATATACATAAGTGGGCCCTTTCATTATCTTTCATTTCAACTATACGATCCTGCATTACGCCGACACGGCGCGCACTGGGTCGAAACCGTAATTTGAGGGACTTAGGGACCAACTTTATTTTTTTACTTTTTTCTTTATGCGGATGGATAGAGTTCATTAACCTTATCAATAGTTGTCCTATGAAACTTTTTCCTAAACTTTATAGTTTGGGCAAAAAAAAAAGTTTTATATTTTTTGTATGGAGCGGATCAAATAAAATGAAATGCCTGCTAAGTGGTGACTGACCCTGCTTTGAAACCTTTTTTTCTCTTACCTTGTCTCGTCTACCATCGTTTGATGCTATGAACATGTACATAAACTTGCAATTTTCCCAGATAAATGGATCGAAAAAATAAAAAAACCTATATATTTGTAATATTATTTTTTATTTTCGTAATTTCTTTTATGTCAAACTAAAATTGAAATAGTGAGTAAAAGTTCATAATAACTCAAATAATCAACAAAAAAACCAACAAAATTCGTCTAAAAACTAACTAAATGAACACTTAATAGTACAACAGCAAACATATTTTTTTGCAATTGTAGATAGTAGTTTTACGATATATACACAGGGTGTTATCAATACAAAATTGGCGTTTTCCTTACCAGATACGATAAAAAACGATAATTTTCTATGGTTTCTTGTGTCAAAAAAGTTTCGTTTTTATCTTAAAATAACTGCTTTTTAAACTTGCTTGCGCCAAAATTTGACATGATTTATCGTTTTATTAAGGTAATTTTTTTTATAAAATTTGTGTTTCGTTTATGTTACTAACTTATTCCCGAATATCATCATGAATATTAAAAAAATCTATTTATAACTGAGCGCAACCCAAATTACGGTTTGGCTGTGCACCGTGTATCCGAACACACCTACGCACTATTATCGGAGATTCCCCTGACACTGAATGAATGGATTTATTGAGTTCTCAAGTTGTCAATTGTTACTTGTTTCACAGCATAACACGAGTTCTCTCATCTAGTTTCTTTGAGTTATTAATAAGTTTAGGTGCTCATTCCATGTAGTTTTTGTTTTGTAATACGTATTGTTCGGTCAATTTTATTTGCGTTGTGTGCAAAAATGTTAACTCTTATAAAATAATTTCAAATTAAATCCAATGACATGACCTCTCGTAAGCATGAAAAAAGTGATATTTAATTTATTAAACGGATAAAATAAATGCTGCCTTTTTGAACAAAAATTTGCCGGTGGTAAATTTTAATTATTAAATCTGTATTAAACAATGGTGTATTATTTATTATCTTGTTGAATTATTCGTATTCGCCGAATAGTATGCCTTAATATTCATATTCGTGAATGTAGTATTCGTTGCATCACTGGTGAAAACATTGTTTTTTTACAAGCTTTTAATTAAATAAAATGGCCACCAAATATTTACAATAACTATTACAACGAAGACACGTAAAACCCACTCGACAGAACCTAACGTGACACACAAATTTAGTGTGATAACTCTTGACATTACGCTAAAGGGGTTCACTGTTGTGAATTTCAATATTGCACTTCATATTATGCGTGGGAATAATTAAAACACGATAATACGTAGATTTACTCAGATGGTTCTGCCCACGTGATCATATTTCCCAGTCTCAAACAGGTTGTTTCGTTGTCAAATTTTGATTTACATCATTTGTGAATTTAAATAAAAATGGTACTTGCGTGCGTTTCTGTATCTCTGATATTTTTAGAATCTTTAAAAATCTTCTACTACACACAACAAAAGTTTTATTTTTGCCACGACTGTAATCTTGGGAGTCGCAGTCTATCGATGAGATGTATTGCACTTGTCGATTCTTTAATCGTGACATAAAGTGCTCGGTTGTGTTACATTAAAGGTACCAATACACGTGCTTATTAGTGGCACGTGAGCATTCGCAGTATTAACCTTCTTATTAATGGCTTACACATGCACGTGAGTATTCGCAGTATTAACCTTCTTATTAATGGCTTGTTTGTACGCACATTGCTAGTAATAAGCATGCTCATTAGTGGCATGCTCATAAATCAACCGCCGGTTGATTTATGAGCATGCTTATGTCATTCGTTGCTAGTATCGATTATCAATGCGATCTTCTCAGTCCGCGACAGACGAAACAAATATGGCGCGTTGGGGAGACGATAAAACATTACTTTTCGTGACTCATTATAGGAATCACGAATGTCTGTGGAATACTCGGTCACCGCTATGTAAAAATAATATAGCAAAAAATAATGTTTATAAAACTTTATTAAAAGACATGAATGATTCAAATCTTACAACAAAAATTATAAAAACTAGAATCAAAAATATTTCGATTGGTTCACTTGAATTTTCTATTTCTGTTTGCAGTTTCCATTTTGAACAAGAGCGTCTCTATTCTATGACAAGAGCATGCCACTAATAAGCATGTGTGTTTGATTAAACCCAGGAACTGTTTTGATTTATTGGTTCACTCGAACTTTCTATTTCAGTTTGCAAAGTTTCAATTTTGAACTAGAGTTCCTCTCTATTCTACGGCAAGAGCGTGCCACTAATAAGCGTGCGTGTTTGATTGTTAGCTTTGAGCATGTGTGTACAGTTGTTAGGGCATGCTAGTTTTGAGCATGCTAATGAGCATGCCAGTAATAAGCGTGTGTATCTGTACTGTACCTTGACGTGATGGAGATATTTTCAGATGCACGTCGAGTTTAACGGGTCCGGTGACTTCACTCTGCTTCTGGACTATATCGGAGTCTACAGAAAGCCATCAGACGCGGAGACCACGACCACTTCTGTAGCGGGCGACGGCACCTTCGAGTCGACCACTCCGATACGGACCGACTTCCGCGGTCCCGGCTGCGTCAACTTTTTAATGCTTACGGGGATTTCATTTGTTTTGTTTTGCACGTTTTACGCCTTCATGCTGACGATATGCGTCTGCGTGTGATCGGATACCGGACGGAATATTTGTCAAGTGACCGGCCGATAGGAATCGTCTCGAAGCTATCCGTCGATAAGGGCGGGCACGAGACAACCGCCCATCGTTCTTTTTTATTTTATTTATTTATTTCTTAAGTTAGTTAATATTACACCCCGTATATTAACTATAGGCCGACCACAATCAAAAGACCATTCCTTAGATTTGTCCGGTAAAAAGAAAGCGGGGGAAAGTTGCCGGGCAATCCCGTATTACATGCCTCAATATGATATTCCAAATAAATATATATTTTTTAGTTAAAAAAAGTTACTTACTAGAAAAACTTATTTTGTGTTAATTTTTTGCATCGTAACATCCTTAGAGTATATACAATCCATCTAAAATCTATTACTACTATACTATCCACAATAACCTAAACATTTACATTTACGTCTAATTTAATCTATGATACAATCTTTAATCATCTTATAATATAATCTAATCTATGGTACAATCTATAATATAATAAATAATACATCTTATGCTCTACTATACATCTATACTATTTTTACAATAATTACAGCATTTGTTTTTAAATTCATTCATCTTATTTATGTTCTTCATGTTCTTTACACCTCGATACTTAAAAATATTCGCAAAATTTCAATTTTAGAACGGGTCTTAAATAAAGTTTATAAAAGCTTTAAGTCAGTTTCAAGTAATAATAAAAGAGCATTGCTTCCTGTAGATAGCTACTCGAAGATTGTTGGATACATACCAACGAACTTGTTGCTCTATGGACATATTATCTAACTTTGATCTATTACCGATGATTATTGATTTTTGTTAGATTATTGCGAAGGTCAAGGAAGCGATCAAAATAATTAAGAGCATTCATATCCACGTCCCACAGCATGCTGGGGAATGTGTGAAGACGTTAATGAAGTTGGTTGGTCCACTTTCCATCTCCGGCGTCAGTTCAGTTTCTTTACGAGTAAACTACCCGCGTGAAAATAGGTTGGCGCGGGTGCACAGTGTGCAGGTCCCGCCTCTGCAAGCTGCAACTACGCCAGTAGAAGTACTTTATAAATATATTTCCAAATAAAAATTCTTCTAAACCAGTGTATGGGTGTATTTATTTATTTTGTTAAGAAAGAAATGAATAACACAATAATTTATACACAACGTTTTATTCCACTTATTTGAGTTACATAAGCCTAAGCGCTTCCAATGGGCACAACCTTTATATTCAGAGGCAATATTAGAACTAGGGATGGACGATATACATCGATGTATTCTAAACACTATGTATAGTAACGATATGCATCGTATTGAACCGATGTATTTCTTCTTACTTCAACATCGAATATACATCGATGTTTTTTATTCGATGCATCGAATACGCAAACTATGAGATGAGTGTCTACGAATATAACCAACCACACTGACAGTTTTTTCGAGTATCAAATTAGTATCTTTTTCGATATTTTTCCAGCGATCTTTTATTTTTAGTCGCCAATTTTATTTTGGGTAAAAATGTCGATATTTTTTTCGACATGTTTTTCTTCGACCTGTCGATATATTTTTCCGATGACCTTTTTTTTGGTTGCCAAAAGCTCAACTCAAATAAGTTGAATAAAACGTTTTAGATAAATGATTGTGTTAATCATGAAGTTCCACTCTGTACACGAAACAACGCTTAATTTATTGAAAGAAATGAATATCGGACCGTGGCGGCGTGTGTCGGTACTACGGCGAGTCGCTGGGTTTGCGTATTCAACGTCAGTCTGAATTAGGGTTGCCAACTTTTACTAAAAGAAATAGAGTATATCTGATTTCAAAGGCGGTAAATAAAGAGTACGGATTTAAAAAAAAGAGTATCATTTATTTAAAAATTTTGAAAAGGTATTTTTTGCTACTTTTTGCAGCACAACAATTTTTCATTGTTTTTAAAAGAATTGTACGACTCCAAACATTCTAACTCTAACTCTAAGTTTACACAGATCAGGCGCTCATTTTTAATCAATTTCAATGAAGCCCTGTTCGTCTCTTCCCGCCACTTCACATTCATGACTCTCTCAGTAAATGCTCAAGTGGCGGGAACAGAGTATATAGCTAACTTTTTTTTTTAAATAAACAAATTCGTCAGGACTTTATTCAATGAATTGCCATTTTTCTGCAGTAGATTTTTGCATAAAATCTGCGTTATTTAACATTTCGTCTTGGAGTTTTTTAAAAATTATAACTTCTATGCATCATGTATGCGTGACTGGCACTAGTATAGTAAACGTTGTGTAAAAAAGAGTATTTTAGCGTCCTCTATTCATGTTGTAGGTTATAGAGTACAATACTCTATTTTAGAGTACGGTTGGCAACCCTAGTCTGATGCAGCGAGGTGGCGGCTTCATTTCACATTTTGATTCCAGCCGCATCGGCTGAGACGCGCCGCTAATTGACGCCTCGACTGTGAGTGTCGCTTGAAAAGAAACACCCTCTCCAAAGCGGTTGTAAAAAAAGATCGATTTAAAAATTGCTTGAAAAAAATATGCCTCTGTCGGTCTAATGGTAAGACGCATAGTGATTGTGTTCGAGCCTTTATGCTCAACAATTGATCCAATAAAAATAAATATAGACAGGGTGTACCAGAGTTAGCAGCAGAAACATTGCCGGTAGATTAATACTCCCTGTAACATAGGCAGTAGTACTAAAATGTTCAAGCAACCATGACCTAACATCAATAGATATGCGATATCAAAGTTTGCATTTTTTTATTTCAATATTTCTGACTTATTTTTTACAAAAAGTTATCATAAAAACTATCATTACAGTAACTTAAATCGATTATGAAAAATTTATCAAAACACAACTTAAATAAAATGATAAAAACCTTGTAAAAATAAACTTTTTAAATTTTTGCAAGGTTTTTATCATTTTATTCGACCTGTATTAAAGCGAATGAATTTTTCATAATCGATATAAGTTACTGTAATGATAATTCAACTTTTTGTAAAAAATAAGTCGGAAATATTGAAAAAACGCAATCTTTGATATTGCATATCTCCATAACTATTGATATTTTGGTCATAGTTGCTTGAACATTTCAGACTCGTAACATAGGCAGAAATCTACCGGCAAAGTTTCTGCTACTAGCTCTGGTACACCTGTATATAGATACCTCATAAGTGACAACTGTATTCAATTAAAGTAATGAAAATGATTTGGACGCCGGTGGCGCTAAATGATAATTACAACACACATGTGAAACGGGTTGTTAAACTTAAATATATATAAAACTTCCAAAAATTATATCAAGGATGGAAATGGCGAACGTTACATTGTGTAAAGTGATCACTCAAGCCAGCCACACAATGGGTCGTAAGTCCTATGAACATCCAAAGACTTCCATACTTACTTTTCACAAAAAAATAGAATTTCGTCTCTATGAGACATCTATAATATATTTTGATCAACAATTAAAGCAAGCGTAACGATATTCAATTCCATTTCATTTGAATGATTAAGAATAATCTGCTTAAGGGATTGCATCACCTTGACATTTTGAAAAAAAAAATTTTTTTCGAAATGCAACATCTAAATATTTTTTCATTTCACTCAAACTTCGGCGACACGATTATCTCCACCAGCTGCGCGCGTCACTGAGAAGGACTTGTGCGCAATTTTGAAAGTTTAAAAATAATTTGTTAATGAATAATATTAAACAATGATAATAAGACTAACTTTATATGTGCAATATTGCAATGCAATGAATAGCTTGTTAGTCTTGTGGTTAGACACTCGTCTCGTGATCCAAAGGTCGCGGGTTCGAAACTCACTCCAGACTAGCAAGTTAGTCCTATTTTAATAGCACAAGCGTTTAGCTTAGTCTGAAAATAGTGAGAATATTGATGTGACATGTATTCCGTGTTCGCATCTCTATTTAAACAAAAAATAGTTAAGTCAAAAAAATTGAATTTGAATGTATTTTTTGATGCCGCAAGGTGTTCCTTAAATATCAAATAATAATATTAATAGTTGGATAATTTATACAGCGCCGTTTTCGCGAATACTCACCTCAAGGGGGCTTTACATAGAAAATTATCTTACAAAACAACTTACTGCTAAAAAACTTATTTACTATTACTTATTCACTAGGTGGCATGCAAGAAATGGAATTAATGTTTAATATTATAATAGTTAATACTATAATAATAATCAAAGCAGCAAGATATTCAACGAAAGCAGTGTTTATGTCCTAAGACCTGAGATTTCAGGGGAAGGATGGCTGATGGATACCAAAAGGCCTCCCGCATAGCGTAAATCTCGAGTTTTTCTTGAAGGGTAACTAAAAATACACGTTTACGGTACTGTTTGAAATAACAAATTGGAAACAAATACTGATTTATCGGTAGGGCGCTCGTATAAGTATAATAATAATAGTATATTTACAATACGAGGGCTGTATGATGAGTAGCTACGTTAAAAGAAACGCATGTAAACATTTTTTCTCTCAAATCCTTTTTGAGAGAAATCGAAGCCCCGCGAATCCCGAAAAATGCGATCTTGATCTTTCCGGCCAATGGAATCGTTTTCGTCTTATTTGAAGTAAGTTTAGCTGCTCTTTTGACTGTCCTTTTATTTCTGGAGTAGCAATGTTTTGCCGACAGTCACGAAACGCCGCAGAAACTCTTTTGGATTGCGCTAAAACGTGCCCAAGCAGTGCTCCGAGTGGACAAACGCGGCACCGAACTCGCCAATAATATTGCTCTTTTCCAAGGTAGACAAAAAAAAAACACAATCTAGCCCACTTTCAGCAGCTGTAGCAACAAAACTGCCGAATAAATCAGTCTGGAATTTTGAACATCACCGATTGAGAAAAGGAGGAAAAAGAAAACACATTCAACGCCATGAAAAAGAACAAAATTCATGTCCTGCCATCTCGTATATTGCAGTATCAAAAAAAAAAACATTATAATTTTGAATTTTCAAGATAAATTTAATATGTTTAGGTACTAAGAGAATTTCATTGAAACTAATATAAAAATATTCAAAAAATTAAACCTTACAGTCAGGTATTTGAATTAATTAAATCATAGAGCCTGTTAAAAGATCACTTTGTGATTTAACCAATCGTCAGCGACGGTTGGACATTAACCAATCAGGTCGGAGATTCGGCGTCCGGTAATTTATTCTATAATACGTAAAATGATCAAGTATCCTTATTTCTGGCTGGAATTTTAGCAACAACACTGATGATGATGACTAGCCTCTAATGAGGCCCGGGCGCCCGAGTGTGGCCAGTCAATCAGCGTTACACGCAAGGGTCGTTATTCATTATTATTATGTCCCGTTATTTTTCACGGGTTTGCGGCTGGTATATAATTTATCTTAAAATGCCTCGTAAACTCTGCGTAAGTGTTAGAAAGGGGAAGCGAAGAGAATACATTTTAATAATAATACAATGCACAAAAAAGCACGAATTAAATGAAGTGCCTTTATCGAACTTTTGAATAAATTCAAAATGTTTGCATTTTTATAGCGCCATTGTGCTAATTTTGAGCTGTCAAAATTTTATCATCAATTCAGAAATGGCAGACCACGTAACAACTGGCCATCGTTTCGAACGTTATAGCGCAGAATTAATCACATTTGTAGAAATGGAAAGAAACTTAATATCTTAGCGATTCATTGTATCAAAAATGTAATTAATATCCACCCGACTCTCATCTCTCCTCCACTCCTCGCGTCTTCCTTTAGTCTTCAGTTTATTATGAGTAATATTACTGAAGAAGATGCATCAGTATTGAAAACGTTCTAATTGTTATAAATAACAGATGTAGACAGTGTTATCGTGTTTTAATATTAATATAATTAATAATTTTATTGACAAATAGTAAGGACTACCGCAACGTGTAAGAGTTGGACTACACTCTAACTACAACTAACCATAGAGGATTATATCGGTGGTTCGAGTATTCAGTAGATCTGCTTTCGAAGCTGTATTGAAGCGCATCGATATCATTTAATACGAATAATGAAATCGTCGCACGATTGGAATTTGAGGAGAGAACGACATAGCGCCGCTGACAATGTAGGAGAGGCCCCACACTCACTTTTGATGCATTCCTCCGGCTAAATATTCCGATTTCCATCATCCGCTGCATCGTGACTCGTGACTTGGAATTCTTAATATTCGCACGTCGCACTTCGGTCGCAAATCTGACGAGGCGGCTCCGAGCACCGAGACGGGGCGGTTCGGTGCTTTATTCATTGATTTTAGGAAAATTGTAGGAGGCAATTGGCTATAAAAGGCCTCTCGTTTAGTATTTGTACCCTACCAATTAGTAACATTGCTGCGGGGTCGCGCTAATTGTTAAATCCTTCAAAAAGGATGAAAGGCATTTCGGACGTTTCCGTTCTTTTGTCAGGGAGTGCGTGTCCCTCTGGGAGATCCAGAGGAGAACATAGAGTTATTTTTTTCGTATTTTTCATTTAGTTAAGTTTCATATTATTTACGGGCAGAAGGAAATTATTTTCCCCCTGTTGAGTGCTGCTCCTGCACTGAGTATTTGTTTTCTGCCGGTCCTGACTTCATTGCCGGAAGTCATCGTGTTTTTATTTTTGTTCGTTATCTATTATCCCCTTGAGGGGCGGTTTACGTAGTGTGACTTCAAGCCATCCACTGCCGCCACCGTGCGACTTTTCTTTATTTATCTTATTGTTACTTTCATTTATTATGTTTTAACATTGTATTGAATTCGTTTTAGTTGGTTTTGTTTTACTTATGATTTCATTTGTATTTTATGTTGGCGTGCACGATTCGAAGGCTTTTCTTTTTAAACTAATCGGGATCTTTAGGTTTTCAAAAATGTGTTTAAGTTTGCCAAAAGCAGCGCAGCTCATTCCTATTCGTCTTGGCAATTTCGATGTTTTATGTTCTTTCCAGTAGCGTCTGACCAATAATGGGCGACTAAGCGTGGTGTTTTAAAGCCGAACCCCTTACAAATGAGGGTAAACATATTATTGTAAGGGAAGATGCCCATGAAACGTGTAGACTAATCATTGTTGATTTTTTTATTGATTTAAAACTCATACTTACAGAAATATATCCTCGAATATTTAAAATAATTGGGGCAAACAAAAACTTTTAAAAAACGATCGAAACATACGTGAACTCGCATGTAAACAGAATCTGACACTTGACAAGAATTCGATATGGCGTCGTTAGTTCCAGTATCGCATTTCCGCTACGTGCTGCGTGCGCAACTTCCCTTACAATTAAATTTTTACCCTAAATGCGCCATAAGAAGTATAACTTCAAGCAACGGGGATTTCATTTTGCCAGAATAAAAACTCTGACCGTATTATAAATGCGTCTTAAATATACACAAAGAGGATCATACTTCCGCAGTGATCAGTCCCTTCGCGTAAAGAAGAGGATTAGTTCATCTCTGTACAATTTTCCGCTCTGTGTAGCGAACGGATTACGGATATTACAAGGCACAGCTGTGTGAGCCGCGATGCCATCAGTCAACAACGTCTCGATTGTGGAGCCGGCCTGGGATATCGCGGCGCCCAGTAAACTCGCTGCACGCTTATGCAGTGGCTCTTAACCTTTCCTAAGTCGCTCCGAGCTCCAAAATCAAATGGTCAAAAAACAATGAAAAGTATACGGACCTAACTTTTATTACAAACTAGCTGTTCGTACCCGGCGTTACACGAGTTGAGGATTAAGTTAAAAATAATATTATGAGGGTAAACAAAGGTTCCATTGTTATGCAACATGTTTCCATGTAATCTAGGCTGGAATATGTCAATTATTAATGAATATGTCCATTAATATATTAACATATTCATTAATAATTTGTCAATTATTAATGAATATGTCCAGGCGTAGAAATGTGACCTATGTTTACCACCAGGTCCTTAAGAATATTTATGCATAATTCGGTAGAACAGTACAGATTTGCATTGAAAATATATCACGGGAGAGGAAGGGGTAAAGGGGGAGGGTGAAAATGTCGCCTATGCTACCTGACGGGTCTTAAAGAATAAACGGAAGAATAAACGATAATAAGTAAATATAAGATATAAGAAGAAGTAACGATAAGAATGCGATATTAAAGGTTTTTATGAATCTCGGAATAATGTCATTTAAAACGATAAGCTCGGAAGACAACCAACCGAATGTAATCAAAAAAATTGAATTGTTAGTTGTATCTAAATATTTATCGATATTAAAAGGGTAGGTACCGGCGCCTTTATTTTTCAATTAATTTGTGCGAATTCGAATGGAATTCATTGTGTCAAAAATTCAAAGCAATAGTTGAATAACTTTAGGAGATTTAAGATTTCGTACAATCGAACATTTACATTTTTGTTTATATAAATAAATAGTAAGTATATAAAAGCAAAATAGGTATACAAAAACATCCTCGTAGTCGAATGCAACATTGTGCCAAAATTTCAAAGCAATTGGTGATGAAATTTCAGAGATTATCGATTTTGTACAAACGAACATCTACATTTTTTTTTAAAATAGAAATGTGAACACGGAATGCGTGTCACATCAATATTCTTACTATTTTCAAAATAAGCTAAACGCTTGTGCTATGAAAATGGGACTAACTTGCTGGTGTCCTGGAACGGGGCTCGAACCATCGACCACCAGATCACTAGGCGAGCATCATGACCACCAGACCAACAAGCTACTCGATAACTATTTATATAGATACATTAAACAGATTTCATAACAGCTCGAGAAAAATAATTAAAGAAAAGGTGTATGTGTTACAGTGAATCTGATTTTCTAGTGAGTCCATCATTCACTGGCATTTTAGAGAAAGTATATTCAAGGTCATTCTTATCATATTCAAAGAGTTTTTCACCAATAGAAATGAATACAATATTTTAACTTGCACTTACTAGTGAATTTATTGGTTTCCGAACTGTCAAAAATTAAATTTGACAAGTCTGAAATCCGTTTCCGTAAAAATCTATGCTTTTAAACGAACTTTTATTTATCCAAATTGAAACAACCGGGCCTTGAATAACAATTTAATAAGTCATTGCGTGAACAAGGTTCTTACTGCATTATTAATTTCTTCTGTGCAAATCAACATTATGTAGGTAACGGATATTATTAAAATAGTCATTTTGAAGTGTTGAAAGTTTCGTCTGCACCAATTCTTCATTATATGATTTTATAACAAGATTCTAATGGCACATGGACCTTGTTTTTCAAAATTTATTTTGCGTTTTGTGTCTCATTCTACACTAGTCTAGTCCAAAGTCATCACAAAGCGACAGTATTTCTAATTTTTATCCTTTGAGCGATAGCATATTCTCTATTCTGTGGCGATAGTTCTGTTTCTCGAACTGTCACACTTCTGGACTGGATTAGTTTAGGTAGGTAACTAAAACGTAATATATTTTTAAAATTTTAATCGCGAACACTTACGAAATTCTGATCATCTTATAATTCAAAAGACAGTCGATTAAACTCATAAAAATGATACGGTGCGAGCAAGCTTCACGTCTGTCACCGACGTCGAGCCGAGTAAGTTTGCGAACTTAAAAACCGCGCACTTTATGTTGTACGTCTACCACCCGTGCTTACACGTGCGCAAACAAGAAACGCAAACGACATTAGACACATTTTTGATAAAAAGATAGAAAATTGGAAATGCGGAAGAATCTGAATGAATTCAAACGTAAATGATGACTTAGAATCTCTTTGATTTTTGTATTTTTCGCATCGAGTGTTTGTTACTTGACGCACTTTTAAAGGTTCATTTAAAATTAATAATACCGGGTGTATGTTTATTTATGTTTCTATATTTGTAAGAAATAAACTTTTGTTGTATTGTTATAAAAAAACATATTTAATAAACTTAATTGACAAAATACATATTCATTAATAAAAATTTTCCCTTAACCCCCCAATATTTACATGGTGACATAACCTCGTTTTGTTCCGGCAGTCGTCAGATATCATAAAAAACCCGAGTGCGCGATCTTTCAGCCGACACCTTACTTCGCGATTCGTATTCGTTTTGCGGTGCCGCTGTCCTATTTTAATTTAGGAGTTAAAATAGGACCGCAAAATGAATAAAAATCGTCTAGTGTAGTGCCACCTTTATACTTTCTACGCTTTAAGAATTACGTGTACAAATTGATGGTTTCACCGATATATTGTCTATGCTTTGAGTAATGTATTTTCACGGATTATGTGTAGTGAATCTGAGAATTCGTTGATTTAGATGTTTTCACTGCCCCCACTCTGCCCGACCGGGAAAAGTACATTTTTACTAGTGAAAGTATAGTCTCACTAAAAATGCAAATTCGCTGTAACATATGCATAAAACGCCTAAACGGGGGAGTAGGGGAAGCAATTCGACCACTTGCGTTCGCTAAACGAAGATCGCTCGGCAGAAAGAGAGCCTCAAACGCGAGAGTGAGAAGGCGGATGGCATATTAGATCTTTCGTCGGCATTTTTCGCGGTCCACTTGCAACGAGCTCGCGGTGCATCGGTTGAGATCCACTGCCTCGTGTGATGTGTCGGGATATTCCAAGAGCGTCATTTAATGGCGTTCACAATGTATTTATTTGATCGTGAAATTAATCATCATGTAAGTTTTATTTTATTTACTTTTGTTGATGACTTAATGTCTGAATTTATTAATTAATTTTAAAAATTCTTATAATACATTGTAAAGTGTATCTTGAATGCTTTTTTACTCTGAACATGTAGATATAGGTATGTACAGGGTGTAACACAGATAGTCCACAATATTTTACAGGTGGATTCCTGTCTTGATTGTGAGTCGGAAATGTTGGTGTTCAACTTTTATATTATCTGATGCAGATACAAAATTTAGCTGTTTTAAATCTGGTTAATTCCAACTCTTTTCACTTAGTCGTATATTTACTCCCTTTATATTAACTCGTGGCGTCTGCTTGCTTGCTTGCCTGCTTGCCGTCAAAAAAAAACTTTGGATCGATTTTGACCCTTTTCCCGTGATTCTATCGAGCTGAAACTTGGCAAGTAGACTCGTGGCGACGATCAAGAAGATCTATCAAATTTTCGTTAAAAAAAATTAATAATTATTGTATAATTTCGTATTTTTAGAAATTTCGTTGGTTTTTTCAAATTGGAATCATTAGAAAAGTTTGATTAGCAACGGCGGCCCGATAACGTCGCGGAATATTTTCTAAATTTGAATTACTCCGTCGGTATAATAGGTACTTCACTACGAATGTCGAAAATCTAAATTGACTGACAAATGTTTTTAGAATTTAATCTTCAAAGCATGAAGTGTCTTATCAAAGCTCAAAACATCTGACATTTTAGAAATATATTAAATTACTGTAAGTTTAGTGTTATGTTGTATGTTTTAATTCGTCTTTAATTGTTGTTATATTTTACAAAGAAAGGGGGTATAATAAAAACTTGGTTTTTATGGGTTACTTTTCTTCTCTTTACGTGCTAGATACTTCGTTACAAATCTATAAATGTTATAATTTAAAACAATGGTAGAGTTCAACGGTTTTAGAAGCGTGTTGCTTTTTGCCAATTACAACGTTATGAAATAGCGCCAGCGTGAGATTTTCATATCTCGACATGTGAAACCATTCACTTCTTTGCCGATTCATGACAGGGGTTTTCAATCGCCATCCCGGTGCTTTTATATGGAATTGAAATTCAAAATCTAACATTATTAGACAAAAAAAGACTTGGGACAGATGCTTTATTTTTCGTGAATTATGAATACATAGGCGTATAGGTCTTTTCATATAACTGCAATTGAGTTAGTATGGGTACAGTGCGTAATACGCGCTTTGTTTCGTTGTGTTAAGTTTACGGATACGAGAGGGGCGTATCCATAAACTTAACACAACGAAACAATGGACGTATTACTCACTGTACCCACACTAACTCAATGGCTAGGTTAAATGAAAAGACCTACACATGAACATAAAATATTAATAAAATTCATATTTCCCGTGAGCTTCATTTTATATTTATTTATCTTGTTCTCAATATTCTTAACAACTTATTACAATTTAATATCAATGAAATGAGCTGATGTCATCACTCCTCCCATTAGCACGTGCGTCAGCTCTTTTATGGCAAGTAAAACGTTTGTTTGTATGAATGTTTTGTATTCGTGAAATTTATGTATTAAGATATAACTATAATATTTTTTTTAAATACAAGTAACTGCACAAAAAGAAAATTTAAAAAAAATCGGGATAAATAATAATACTATTTTTTGTAAACGATATGCTGCCAATGGAAAAAGATATTTCGGTGGTTGAAAAAACTGGAGAATCCATAGTTGAAACAATGCCCACAATACAAATAAAAATTAAACCTACCTACTAGTATTGCTTGCCCAACTTTGGAACTAAAACCCGCCCCACCAGCACCCGGCGGTAACCCCTCGCTCTGTCATTTAGTTCAATTTTGTATTTGGTCGGGAGCTGTGACATCTTGATTACCAATATACACTGAATTATTATGTCCAAAACAGTCCGGGATGATGCAAGAACAATTGCCAATGAAGTATTAAATTTTTGCGAAGCTGAAAAAGCGAATAACGGACCCATATTACCGTCTGACAGTTTGACAGATAGAACGGCCGCCATTACTGCATGGTTTCTTTAGTGCTCCCCAACCAGATTTCTGTATTTCATTGACATTCTGTACATTATGTATTGTGTAATAAATTGACACCCTGACAACTTCTGTTACGCGACAGGGACGCCCTCCCTCGCACGCCAAGTTATAGTGGTACGTCTATAATAATTTATTTTAAAAAGTCTGTCTGCGCGTAATACCTGTATTCGGGATCACGGGGCCTAGAAAACAGCCGATCCTGGGAATAAAACGAGTCAAGTAGGTACTTATGCATGACGTCAGAGGATGCAATTCTAATACTTGAATTACACCACCGATTTCCGCATGTAATTGATGCTCCGAACCGATCGTCTTTATAAGCAGAACATGGAGCTTAGGGCAGAGTAATACTTTTGTATCCACATGTTATCATTTCATCATTGATGTTACGTGAATGGTATATCTCTGTGTATCGTAAGTCGTGTTTAAATTACACAGATAATTAGCCTTGTGCAACTCAATGCTTACGTGCTTAATTTGCTTGTATGTATTTTATCAGTATTGAACTAGTGACACTTTTGACCTGATTTATTGCATTCTTAAAAGTATTTTTTTATATGTATGTAAATTGATAATATCTGATCGCGAGTAAAAAAGATTTAATAATTTAAATTAAAAAAAATATTTTTTCATATAGGTATAAATAATATAATTTTTTATACATACAATATTATTTTAATTGAATAATTATTATTAAATAATAAAAATGAATAATAATAAGTAATCAACAATACGTGTTATATTAAAAAAAACTAACCCATAAAAAACAAGTTTTTATTTTACTCCCTGTCTTTGTAAATTAAGTTTGCCATCATGTAATTAAATAATTGATTGACTGAAAATGAAACATGTCTAGACATATATCTATATCAAAAATCTCTAAAAATATCTCCTAATTATTTGAATTTTCCCAAAAAAACGAAGTGTGCTGTCATCTGTGAACCAATTGTCATAAATTTTCGAAATTCGTAGTGAAGTACCTATTATACCTACCGACGGAGTAATTCAAATTTTAAATATTCCGTGACGTTATCGGGCCGCCGTTGATAGCTTTTGTAATGATTCCAATTTGAAAAAAACTATTAAAATTTTGAAAAATCCAAAATTATACTATAATTATTATTATTTTTTAACGAAAATTTGAAAAATCTTCTTGATCGTCGCCACGAGTCTGCTTGCAAAGTTTCAGCTCGATTGGATCACGGGAAAAGGGTTAAAAATCTATCCAAAGTTTTTTCGTCAAGGAAACAAGCAAACAGACGCCACGAGTTAAAAGAAAGGAAGTAAAAAAAACATTTACGACGAAATTAATATGACGCTTTATTGATTAATAAACATTTGAATGTTTGTTTATTAAATGTCTCCCAACTGTAGCCGAGCATCCAAATTACCAATATTATCACATGTCGCGTTATTTAAATTGGCATAACTTAGTCATTTTTTATTTTTGAGTAGCTTGTTGTGTTTTGGTCTCGATGCTCGCCTAGTGATCTGGTGGCCGGTGGTTCGAGCCCCATTCCAGGACACCAGCAGCAGGGTTGAGATGATTTAAATCGCGATTGAAACAGGTGTTTTTTTTTAAATCAATGATTCAAATCAATAGTTTTTTTACCGCAACCAAATCAGCCAAAAAATGTCAAGGGACTTCCCCCGGCAAAAGTGAAACCATTCACTGGAGTATTATTAGTCCATAAACAAGTCATACAGAAAACTGTCCCTACTGATTGGCGGGTAGCAATCAGGCGCGTGCAGTGGGAACATTGCAGCATGCCTTTTTTGTTAACGTTTATTTTGGTTAACAAAACAAAAAGTGACCGATTATTATGGTATATCAAAATATGAATACTTTTATAATAATTGTGATAGAAACATTACGAAATATTAGGTCCTTACATATGAAATTGGCGTTTAGTATGGGAGGAACATAAAGCCGATTTTTTTTATTATAATAGTTTTATTTAATCAAAGTATGTACCATTGCTATCTATGGACTTTTGCCATCTCATAGGTAGTTCATCGATCCCTTTACTAAAAAAACCATTCGGACGGGAATCAATAAAATCTTTGAAGGCGGTTTGTACTGCCCCATCGGAGTTGAATTTTTTCCTTTGCAAGAAGTTATCCAAATTTCGAAAAAAATGGTAATCTGTTGGGGCAAGGTCCGGAGAGTACGGTGGATGTCTTAGACATTCCAATTGAAGCTCCTCTAATTTGGTAGCCGTCTGTTGTGCAGTGTGTGGTTTAGCGTTATCATGAAGCAGCAGTGGCCTAGAGCGATTAACCAGCCTCGGTTGTTTATCAGCTAGCTTTTTCATCATGGTTTGCAGTTGCTGACAATAGACATCTGCCGTAATCGTCTGGCCAGATTTAAGAAAGCTGTAGTGAACGACACCAGCACTAGTCCACCAAACGCTCACAAGTAACTCGCGTTTGTTGATTTGCTTCACTCAATTCGTGAGGTACCCACCTGTCAAGCTTTTTCACCTTACCAATTTGCTTCAAGTGGATTAAAACAGTTTTATCACTAACACCGCAGCCTGCAGCTAACTCGGATGTGGTTTGCGTTGGATCCGCTTCCACAATAGCCTTCAATTCTTCATTATCAACTTTGGTCTCCGGCCGTCCACGGGGCTTGTTCTGCAGGTCGAAATTTCCAGAACGAAAACGTTGGAACCAAAAACGCACTGTGTTTTCTTTTGCGGCACCGTCGCCATACACATCATTAATCCTTCGAGCCGTTTCTGCAGCACTGGTGCCACGGTGGAACTCGTACTCGTAAATAACGCGATATTTCAAGTTTTTCATTTTGTAAACTGAGTGACGCAAAGAAAAAAACAATTGAGGAAATAACAAATGAATTATAATTTTCAAAACACAAATACATGAGTAAATACCTGTATAAATTTAGATTTGAAATTCCTAACCAAAGAGAAGATATTTGAGATCAAATTTGCCAGTACGGCAAAGTACCAATTTCATATGTAAGGACCTAATATATGTTCTATAGCTATTTTTTTTTCAAATAATTGGTTACGTAAAAGTCACGCTGCGATGTTCCCACTGCACGCCCCTGGTAGCAATACATAATATTATGAAAAAATGTATAACCGAAGAAGAATTGGATATAATCAAGCAACTAAAGGTACAGCTGCTGCAGCTGCTTCTTCCGCTGGGGTCGATAGAATATTTTCGGCATTCAATTTGGTGCACAGCAAAATAAGAAATAGATTGGGCACCGAGAAGGCGGCCGAATTATTCTTCCTTTTGAAAATACTAAATTGGAACAAACTATAGAATCAATAAAAACATAACATCCAAGTTGTATGTACCAAGTAAATATAAGTGACTGCGACTGCGGTGAAACTCAAATGGTTTTATGTTCATTTATTAATTTTAAGTTTTGTTTAATTTTCCTTGTTAACTTTGTGTTAAATAAACAAAATGCTGCTGTGTTTTTTAAAAATGATTGACTTTTAGAAGAACTTGTTGATTTTCGTTAATTTCGACAATGACAATGTTGCCATAATTTTACATCGGGACTTTGTGTGGGGAAGAAATTAATAAGTGCATACGAAATTCTCTTTTTTCTATAAGCTTTAAATACAGCATTAGTACTTATTTCATGTCATGTTAGTCGAAGCATGAGAATTGTGAAGTTACGTTTGCGGCGGAGGGCAGCTGTCAGACCAGAGAAATCGGACATCGCAAATTAAGGTTTTTACTTTGAGAGAGGTACGTGAAAATATACTAATCTTTTTATTTAAGTACGACGAACACCGATTACCGACGTATACCTAGGTCTCGATTATTTTTTTATTTTTGTTTTCGTCTATTAAGTGTTGGGATAGAGATCTCACATCCCAATATTGCTATTTTCAGAATAGCACACTTAGTAATGTGAACATGAACAAACATTTGGAATAAAATTTTGACGTTCCATTTTTTTCAAATGAATGAACTGCGTTTAGCGTATCCAACCTGTGTAGGTACCAGTGGCGTGCAGCGCATACAAGCAAAAAAGCTGTGCATTAGTAAAGATTCTGAGAAACAAATATTAATTAAATAATCCTTAACTTAAGAAAAAGTTGATTTAAAATTCTAGCCGTAATTCCTCCTAGGCTAGAAGTTTTATTTCTGACGTTTCCATTTAACGTGACGTATCTGTTTTTTTTCGATTTAAAATTCTAGCCGTAAGCCTACGGCTAGAAGTTTTATTTCCGACTTTTCTGTGCTTAACTTCATGTCAATTCTTCATTTATTTCGCCAACTAATTTGTTCCACAGATATAGTCAAGTCGAGGAAAAAACCGTGTATTTTTAATACTGCGAGTTTTGTGCAATAGGGTCCTTCTTCGAAAGGTTCTACGCCAGGCGCACGTCATGCAGAAATGTTATTTTTTACAAATTCCACCCAAAACTTTCGGTGTAAATTTTATGTCTTTTCTATGGTAAATGTAAATACAAATACGACAAATAGGTACCATGTGTTATCTGTCATATCATAATGATATTACAAAATTTTTAATTTATTTTTGTGAAAGAAACGTATATCTGAAATTAGTATTGTTCCCGATTTAATTATATATGAATCGTCTTCGAAATATATTGAAATTTTTCGCCGTATTAGCTATACCTATATAAAATATTTATTTATTTAGGAAATATTGTTCACAATACTTTTTTTTATAGTGCAGTTATTTTTGTGGATTGAAGCTACTCAAAACAGTTAATTATATATAGTTAATTTTTTTTTAAATGTTTATACCCTTATAGGTATATGTAAGTTTATACCCTCTGCACGCCATTGGTAGGTACGTACTTACGGGGCTTTCATCATCATTATCCTTTAGCCCGTGTTAAGGGATATACAGAATAACATATTTAGCAGTAAAACTGCTAAATATAGCGCTTAGATCCAGAGCCGAAGCATTGTAGTGTCGGAGTGTGCGAGTGTGAGTGTGAATACGGATAGTGGCGCTGTTCCGCATCGGCTCCGCGCGCCGCACAATACGGTCCATCTGGATTCTGTTTCAAAGTCATCTGGTCATTCACCGTAACTCTTTCCAGGCCCGCCAGCTCGGGGCAGTCCGCGATCCGGCAAGACGGATAGCCTGCCGCACACTGGGTCGAAACCGTAATTTGAGGGACTTAGGGACCAACTTTCTTTTTTTACTTTTTTCTTTATGCGGATGGATAGAGCTCATTAACCTTATCAATAGTTGTCCTATGATACTTTTTCCTAAACTTTATACTTTACAATTTTCTGCTGCTAGCTCTGGTACACCTTGTATATATATATCGTAAAACTACTATCTACAATTGTAAAAAAATAAGTTTTCTGTTGTATTATTAAGTGTTCATTTAGTTAGTTTTTAGTCTAATTTTGTTGGGTTTTTTGTTGATTATTTGTGTTATAATGTACTTTACTCACTATTTCATATTTAGTTTGACATAAAAGAAATTAAGAAAATAAAAAATAATATTATAAATATATACGTTTTTTTATTTTTTCAATCCATTTATCTGGTAAAATTGCAAGTTTATGTACACCTTAATAGCATCAAACGATGGAAGACTAGACAAGGTATGAGAAAAAAAGGTTTCAAAGCGGGGTCAGCCACCACTTAGCAGAAATTTAATTTTATTTGATCCGCTCCATACAAAAAGTACAAAACATTTTTTTTTGCCAAAACTATAAAGTTTAGGAAAAAGTTTCATAGAACAACTATTGATAAGGTTAATGAGCTCTATCCATCCGCATAAAGAAAAAAGTAAAAAAAGAAAGTTGGTCCCTAAGTCCCTCAAATTACGATTTCGACCCACTGTGTGCCGAAGCGAGACTGAGGGCATACCTAAAATATTACCGTTCAGTCCGCAAAGAGTTAGAGCGCACTTGGATGCAAATTGATTCAAAACAAATTGTTTCGGCCGATGCCCCCATCGCCATCACGCTGCGCGACGTACATTTTAAATTTGCGATTTTAAAATTGAGACAGTTACGTTACGTAATTGCGTCATTGTATTGTTTCAGACCTTATGATGGACTGCAGACAGACACTTACCGTGGCGTCTGCGCAATAGGACACGATGGTCCAGGTTCTGATGCAAGATCGACATTTATTTCGGCTTGATAATAATTTAGTATTATATCAAGGCATTAAAGAGTTAAGGTTGTTATTACGGTCGTTAGACATATTTAACTGTAATTTCGGATATTTTATACGCACCGTATGTATTACCGAGAAGCGAATCTCGACATTTCGTTGGATACTTATCCAACGTCATCAGGAGGAGACCTTTACCCGCGGAGGTGGAGGTCGGACTGATTAAAGGTGCTGCTTTTTACGCCCTAGAAAGCAGCACCTTTAATCAGTCCGACCTCCACCTCTGCGGATAAAGATCGTCCTCCCGATGAAGTTGGATAAGTATCCAACGAAACGTCGAGACTCGCTTCTCGGTAATACATACGGTGCGTATAAAATATCCGAAATTACAGTTAAATATATCAAGGCGTGTTGGCCAAAATACTTTTCGATGACTAATTTGAGCAGTGATTTTTCAAAAAAAAATTCAAATTAATATTTTCTTATTATTTATTGATGATACACAATGGTAATAGTTTAATTTATAATACACTTCCATTTGCAGCGAGATTTTTAATGATATCACTATATTTATGGCAATTTATGCACGAAGCGGTCGAAAAATTAAACAACTGCGTTATTTTACTACAAATTTAAGTTTTGTTTATGTAATCGTACATTTAAGCTCACTAAAATGGCAATTTTAAACTTTAATGCTAATATTTATTTCCCGTAAAGTTAAATCGCAGAAATAATCAGTTTAATGAAATATTTTTTATAGTTTAGGTCACTGCGTTACCAAAGTACTACTGAAAAACTTTAACTTTTCTTCAATAATGATAAAAAAAAAACAAATATAAACACAAATTACCGATAGAAGCTTCAACTTATGATGAACTACAGGTACGTTTGAAGTTAAGACATTTTTAATTAGAAGCCTAAATATTGCTGTAAATGCTATTAAAAACTGGGGGCAAAAAGTAACGCAGTTGTAATGTTGTAGTAACGCAGTAGTATCTTACTTACTTTCATAAAGTAGATCTAATAGATTAAAAATAAACTTGTTTCTTTAATTTCACCAGGGTCTGATTAAACTTTTCTATCAATTCTGCAACATTTCCTTCAACTTTTTTGTGATCTTTACTTTTTTGCTTGACTTTTCAATCATTTCCGACTTCCTTATCTACTGAGACCATTTAACTGATTCAAGATCATTCCGTGTAGGGTACTGTATTCGTTTTTTCCTGCAATCTTCACAATTACCGGTCATGCTACCAGCATGACCGGTAATTGTGAAGAAGACCATCTCTGTTGAACATTCTGTACCTGCGATAAGGTTGTTCATATTTCGGTGAGGAATGAGCTTGTTTTTGCGGAGAGCATTTATCACATACTTCGCTTTAGTGTGTCTTGCATAAAGTGTACAATGGCTTAGCGCGGACATTGTGATCACAATTGTTTGTAGAGATAATGATCGCGACCACCGCGTGACTATAGCTAATTCATTTCTGCTTGCGGAGAGAATAATTTTTTAAAGTACTTACTTACTTACCATCACGCCGTTTCTCCGTGGGGGTAGGTAGAGAGGATAGAGCGCCACACTCATCTTTCCTGACATACAACTCTCGCCTCATCCATACTCATACATCTTCGCATGCAAGCTCGCCGGTTATTGAGGCTTCTAACGGACCATTTTCCAGTATTTCTGGCGCCATCAACACTTATTATATATCTTTCTTACCATTCTTTTCTCATTCATTCGCTCAACGTGTCCAAACTATCCGAGCGACCCTTTTTTAATTCTATTAATTGTGCTAAGATCAGCTCTACATTCATTCGTAATATCTGCATTCTTTACTCTATCATAAATTGATTTGCCACACTACGTCTGAGGGATCTCATCTCCACTGCAATCAATCCACTTTCGTTCCTCTTCTGTCAGCTCCAGGCTTCGCTTCCACACATCAGTGTTGGTACCAGAATTCCATTAAATTAAAAAGGTCACAAAATGATTGTATCATCGGCAATTGTCAGTTCGCTGCCTTTTCGGTCCTCCCGTGTTACACTCACCACTGGGGTAATTTCAACAAATGTAACTCTGTATTTAACCACTCCGGACGTACAAGTCATGGAGATGCGCCGTGTGGCGCTCGGTGTAGGCTATTCACGTGATGAAGTGCCTCTTTGTTCGCTGAAACATACCTAAAAAATATTTTTGAATCCAAAACACATTCGCATTTTAATCAGGGTTAGAGGACATACAGGGTTATTTGTAAAACATTTATAACCTCGCGGGACTATATTCCTGCCTTGATTATGAGTCGAAAATGTTCAAGCTATAATGACCTAATATCAATAGTTAAGGAGATATGCGACATCAAAGTTTGCATTTTTTTTCTTCAATATTTCTGACTTATTTTTTGTAAAACGTTAGACTATCATTACAGTAACTTATATCGAATATGAAAAATTCATTCCCCTTCATACGAGTCAAATAAAAAAATAAAAACCTTCGAATTCCAATTGGAAAACATTCCAATTGGAATTTTTTCAGGGTTTTTATCATTTTATTTAACTTGTATTGAAACGAATGAATTTTTCCTAATCGATATGAGTTACTGTAATAATAGTCCAACGTTTTACAAAAAATAAGTCAGAAATATTGAAAAAAAAATGCAAACTTTAATGTCGCATATCTCCTTAACTATTGATAAAAGTCATAATAGCTTGAATATTTTCGACTCATAATCAAGGCAGGAATATAGTCCTGCGAGGTTATTAATGTTTTACAAATAACCCTGTATATCACAATATTTATGGTTAGATTTTTACTTTTTATATATATTTAAAAAAAAAAACTTTCTGCAGTCGTTAATAGATGGCGTTAGTTGTATTTAAAAAAAAATAGGTTGTGTTTTTAAACATCTGCGGTTATTACTAGAGGGCGCTAGATGTATTTTAAAAAGTGCTACAGGTAATTTTTTTTTATATCTGCGGTCGTTACTAGATGGCGTTACTAGGCCCTCATAGCCCAGTGGGCATGACTCTGTCTTCTCACACCGAGGGTTCCGGGTTCGATTCCAGGTGAGGTCACAATTAACCTGTGTGATTTACTCGAGCCTGGGTATTTTGTGATGTTTTTCGCTTCTGTAATTGGGCCTGTGAAGCGTAAAATAAGAATAAAGAATAAAATAAAATATAGTATTTTAAAATGTGCTACGGTTGTTTTTTAGTTTAATCTGTTTCATATAGTCCATTTTTATTTCACACAAAGAAAAAAACACCCATAACCCTACATTAGAAAGAGCAACTTTTATAACTTATATATAATAATTGCATATATTAGCTTTTTTCAGTATGCAATTCATTTATTTAATAAATAATAATTCATGTACAAATAAAAATAAAAGATTTCTTAATTACTTAGAGTTTGTATCAATCGACAAAAAAGTGTGCAAAAAGGAGAAAAAAAGTTTGGATATATATCCAATATTTGATATATATCGGATATTTATCAAAATATATATTTATAAAAATCAAGAAATCGTTTTTTTTGATTTTTTAGTATAAAAGTCGAATTTTTTCGAAACCTGATTTTAATACACCCTGCAGATTTTCACAATACAATGGTAAGGACGCATTATTGAAGAGCGCGTTAGCTATATTTTTACGCCAAACTTTTCCGCCATAAAAAGCTGTGACCCGTTCGAAGGTCTTCACCATCTTAGTCTGTTGCTTATGAGCTCATTAGACTTGGAAATAAAACTCGTTTAATTTTTATTCTCAACTAGTTGCAACGATATTTTAAAATAATATCGTTAATCGTTACAACCAGTTGAGAATAAAAATATAACGAGTTTTATTTCCAAGTCTAATGGCTCATGAAGCAAAATCACACGTTACCCTCGAGGGACCGCAGAAGAAACACAACATATTTATGTGAGGGGCAAGGGTATTGCTTGCCCAACGTAACTTGTTCATTCAGTTCATTCTCGCCTTTGAGCGCGAGCTGTGTCTCGATTAACAATATACACTGAATTATTATGTCCAAAACAGTCCGGGGTGGTGCAAGAACAATTGCCAATGAAGTATTAAAGTTTTGCGAAGCTGAAAAAGCAAATAATGGACCGATATTACCGTTTGACAGTTTGATAGATAGAACGGCCGCCATTACTGCACGATTTCTTTAGTGCTGCCCGACCAAATTTCTGTATTGAATACGACACCGGTCACCGGACATTCTGTACATTATGTATTGTGTAATAAATTTACACCCTGACAACTTCTGTTAAGCGATAGGGACGCCCTCCCTCGCACGCCAAGTTATAGTGGTACGTCTATAGCGCATGCAAAAATATTATAAAAAATGTTTTGAATGCACTCACCAAGGGTTACTAATTTAGCGTGCACTGAATTCGAGATTTTATGAGAAGCTTTAGCTTTAGCTGTATCCTTTCCGAAATCATGTTTCCAAATCACTATTAAAAGCAAAGACAGCAATATCCAATTCAACCAATCAACCCCCATGGCTGTGTCACGTGACAAAATGGCCGCTTCATACTAAAGTGAGAATTGATGTCGATTTTAGACTGAAACGTCATACCAAAGGCAACAACATCCAATTATGTAAATAGCAAAAGCAGCTATGTCCACTTTTTGTCTGGTCATTACTTAACCAGATCCAAATTCTGTTTCAAAATGGAGACTTTTTAAAAATGTAAATAATAGTTTCATTAATCTTGGACTGAAAAAAATATGTAAAGATATTTCTACAGACTGATGAAAGCTGTGTAGAAATATCTTTTTACGGTCACGGAGCGGCGACCGTAGCAACATGCGTGGAACGGCCGGTTCGGTTTTGGCGGCCCGGGGTTCCAGCACCATCTCTGGCCGTCTAATTTGTTTTTTTTATCCGTGAATTCGAACGAAATTACGGACGTTAAACGAAGTAACGGACGGACAGACAGACAAATGGATGAATAGACGGACAGACCTCTAAATGTCCACTGGTAGCAAACACAGCAATATCCATTTAAAATTTAAATATTTATTTATACATCTACATAAAAGGAAAACTGAAGCAATTATTTTTAAAAACTTATTTCCAATAAGATGCAGGTTTCATATATTCCTGAGAAATTTTCTTGAGTAGTGACAGGCTTTTAGTATTTAACTCAGAAACATTCAATGGGATAACTTATATCTATACAATACTCGATTTTACCCCGATTTTAACTTATGTCTATATAATATAGAAGTTTTTTTACAAAATAATCAACAGTATATATTATTATTATTAAACATTTACATTTTAATCAATATACTTTGAATCCCCATCAAAGATACAAGTAAAAAGTGCAAATAATTTTATGCCAGTATTTTTAATTTTAATTTTCATCAGTACAACTTTTTTGACTTAAAGCAACACTATTAAATCACTCATATTATTGTTGCTATATATTTGTGTTTTTTTTTTATATATCTTTTTTTTAAATTGTAATAGATTTTGAAATTAATTTAATGTTTGATTCCCAATGCTTTGTGCTACGCCCACTGCGCACGGTTATTGTCTCGAGGATATCTTCCACACCTACAGTTGCCGGCAAACTTCTTGGACATTTTTCGGCGTGGTGGGGGTATGCGCAGAAGACAAATTTTGGGTCTCGTTGGTGGAATGGTACATGCGCAAACTCTCCCCCACTTCGCCGAAAAATGTTCAACATGTTTGCCGGCATCTGTACGTATTGTGTCGATTCTTCCGTAAACTCGTAATACCTCGAGTCGATTGCGCGTTTACTTGTGGCACTTCAAGTATGTGTCGTATACAGATTTATGTCAATGCATGCGTGAGCGATATCTATGGAAAAAATAGACCAAATTGTATGACCGCTTCACGTTGGGCAATGATGCAATAAATCACTTGACGGTAGTTACCATTTGTGTATACCGCGCGCAATGTGTTGTTTTATGTCGCAGTTGGATTTCATTTATTACTAACGTTTTAGAATTGTAATTGAAATTAAAAAAAATGACACGCTTCTTAAGTTTGTCAGGTAGATAATTAATTACTGGAATTTTATTTTATTTTTCATTTTAAATATGATAAACAAACAAAATAGACCTCTCTTAAACCTTTGAATAGCTTGTTGGTCTTGTGGTTAGGACTCTAGCCTCGTGATCCAAAGTTCGCGGGTTCGAACCTTATTCTAGACCAGCAAGTTAATCTTATTTTCATACCACAAGCGTTTAGCTTAGTTTGAAAATAGTAAGAATATTGATGTGAGACGTATTCCGTACTCGCATCTCTATTTAAATAAAAATAAAACTATTTATAATTACTTTGTGCCTACTTCATTTGTAACCATGCCCTTTCAAACCTTGTCCCACCGTAATACTTGAAAATCAATTTTAGTACAATTATTGAATCCCGAAACATCTTGAATTTTTACAATAAAATTTAATTATGGTTAAAACAAAGTAATAATAATAAAAATGATTCTAGCAACAGATTCGTCAGTGGCTGACTGTACAGTGCCACGAGCAAGAACCTGTATACAGCTAGACTTATTCTAATAATATTTTATTTATTCTTTGCAGGGAGCACGACTGATCTCACTCCGACACTCATCGGGATTTACGATTCCCTTCTGGAACCTCCGCTGCAGCCAGTGAATCCTAGCACTTTCCCGGACACCAAAGAAAACATACAGCCCCCTAAAAGGGATGAGGCAAAGAGAAAAATGGCATTCCCAATTTCTAATTCTCCGTCCAAAGACCCCCGACTGATCGCGGGAGGGGTCAAACTACCCGGCTTCTCCAAAGAAGCGAGTCCCCCGCGGGTCGCCCAACCCCAGCAGTCGGTGCCAGCTGTCAGTCGGGAGCCCAACAGCACAAAGTTCAGCTACGTTAGCCGTCTCAAGAGCTTCGCCCTTAGAAAAAACAATTGCAACGACTCCCAGGATGAAAGTGCCCAAAGTGAAGACGCGGGTAGTCGCGGCGGTGCTAACAAGTTATCTCAGTCGAGATTGAGTGAAAAGGGAGTGGGGGAGGAAATCGACGTTATCAAAGTGAAAAGTTGCGCGGATGAACGTGTCAGCGTGATATCAAAGTTAAACAGTGAAGTGATTGCAAAAGTGGAATCGAACAGGAAACACTGGCTAGAAAAAAGTGCCAATAGTTCAAACAGTTTCGACAATCTCTCGCCGAACGTCAAAAGAATGCTCAGCAGTGCCGGCGCTGAAAACCCTTCTCCGAAAACGTCCATCGCGCAACCAAAGAAACAAGCGGGGCTCGCCACCGTCGGAAGATCCTCGTGCAGATCCAGGCAGTCCAACATCCCTCTGATGGGAGCGACGAGCAAGATAACGCAGTCGGGAGTGGATATCGTTTCTACCGCGGACGTCTACGACAGGCCGAGCGAGCTGACGGCCAGTCTGACGCGGATCAACGTTCGATCGAACCACCCGTCGGGCGTTTCGGTCGGCGCGGGCGGACCGTTCGTCTCGCCCGCGAAGTCCGGCCTCATGAGCCGCGTGACCAACGAGTGGTCCTCGGCTTCCAACGTGTCCAGCTTTTCCCCCGAGAAGAAGCAGCCGAAGGCGGCCTGCTCCGACGCGGAAGACGGGAGCGGATCCATCTACGACGTGCCTTTGAATTCTTCCGCTATATACGACGTGCCCACGAGTAATAAGAAGGCGGGTCGCGCGGACTCGGTGAGAGAGCCCTCGAGCAAAAAAAATATATTGGACGTTGAAAGAAAAGATGCGATGGAAACGGACGCTAACGACTTTGTAATGATAGATTCTCCCGAGAAACCGAATCACGACTTCGCAGCGATCGATTCACCGGATAAGCCCTCAAAAATAAAGGCGGACGAACGAATCAAAATCAAAGCCGGAGGTATAAGTCCGTCGAAACCGGCAGCTTTGAATATCGCCCTCGCGATCCGAAACCTCGGGGACACGCGCGACCAGCACCGACCACCATTCGAAACCGACCAAGCGCCCAACTCTTCCATGCTGTACTCCCAGGGCTGTGGGAGTACCGGAAATTTGAAGTCGCCGGACCAAGATGGAAGATCTAATTTGGCCAACGTCCCGAGACCTCTGTCGATGAGCTCCATAGCGTCCTCCAGCTCCACGTCCAGCAGCGGAGCCCAGAACAAGGGGGTGAACTCCGCCTACCTGGCCTCTATCGAGAGCCTGGACGACCACAGCGACGTCGACAGCAGCGTGGTGTTCGCCAGCAGCACCAGACTCGATCATGCCGCCGAAGCTATGATGGCGAGGGATGCCAAAGATGGAGGTAGTAGCTCATTTTTTTTACGATTTATTTATTTACTTTAGTGGTAACAACTTGAGACATCAAAAAATACATTCAAATTAAAAAATATATTTATCATTTTTTTATCAAATTTTAAAATTAAAAAATGGCGGTGTCCTAATTTTTTCTTGCAAAATGATATAATATTTATCAGTTTGAAAATAATTTTCATTTTTTCCTAAAATAAAAGTCGAAGTAAAGCATTTATAGCAAGCAAACGGTGCATTTTCTCAAAAAAACTACAAGCTACATTGTAGATAATGTTACTAGTAAGATGTGGGCATAATTTGAACAAAATCGGCCTAATAGTTTTTGAGATATCATCTCCAAGAGACTGACCAAGGGAGTTTCAATAAATTCAACAAATAACATAACATAAAGCAGGAAATTACAAAAAAAGAATAACAACAACATGCAATGAGTAATAGGTACAAAAGAAAATAAAAAAAATTAAAGAATATTAGCAAATAAACACAATAAATAATTAATTAAGTATTTAGGAAAACTAAAAAGTAGAAGCTAAGTAGATTTGTCTTTTGTATGTGTATAGTGTTCGATCTTAAAATATATCAACAGAGTTGTATTGATTGCCTAGGCGGTGCAATCTATGTTTAGACGAATCACAATGTTGTTACTGCGCTGGATACCCACATAAAATAGCTCGCTTTGTCTTGAAACCGACCGCTCAGGTACGGTAAGATTTGTCAAACATAATAATTTTGTTGTCTGTCTGTCCCCGTAACTTCGTGTAACCTCCGTAATTTCGTTCGAATTCCCGGCTAAAAAAACGGTCGGAGATGGAACTTGAACCCCGGGCTATCAAAACCGAACCAGTCGCTTAACGCATATGGCTACGGCCGCTTTTCCGTAGACCGCAAAAAAGATGCTATAAATATATACTAGGGCTTAGCAAAGACGCGAACCAACGTTCTGTCATTTTTGTAATAATAAATAAATAATTCAGGAGATTCCAATATACCGTTAATAATTTTATACGGTTCTACTACATAGCTTTGTTAACTTAAATACTCTCATTAAGAAATCATATTAAATTTGGTCCGAAGAAATGTATAATTTATGAATCTTAAAAATTTGTGTTGTTTTTTTGGAAAACTCTGTTTCTTTCTTCAGGTGAGTATAGACTGAAGTGTGGGGGAGTGAATGTTTGGTGTATGGGTTACGGGTTCGGTAGAAGTGGAGGAGGTATCTAGGTAGTAAGAGTAAGGGAATATTGTGAGAAGGGTGAAGAGGAGGGTCGTACTATATTTGATTAACGATGATTTTTTTTGTGGATTTAGGTTTTTATGAATTTAAAGTTTTTCTAAATTATTTTGTTTTATTCCGTTTTCCTTTTTATGTAGGATGTGTATATTTCGATTGCCCCAACGAACGAGGCAGTAACTCTAATAAATCGATTTTTCAGGGGGACACTTAAGTTTCGAACCGGATTTCTAATTCTTCTTTGAATCTTCTCAAAAAAATTTTTGTGTATTGGTAATATTTAAGACGATCTTACTAGGAATTGAGATATTTTATTATAATTTACATTCCTACCTACTTCGTTATGAACAAAAATGGTTAACTGATTTACTAGTTTTGTAAAATTCATATTTTTATCTGTTAAATATTGCATTTGAGGTACTGTTGTCTTTGTTGTAGGTAGGCAATCATGGCCTAAACCTAAAAATGGTACTAACTCAAATACCTAAAATATTGAGTTACTGCCTCGTTCGTTGGGGCAGTCGATTTGTATTGTTGAATGTGTTTTATTTTTCTCTATAATATGGTTAAAATATTCTGAAAAGTTATTATTAGTAAGGCACCTTTTTTGTTTTTTAATCTAGTTTCTGTTGATCTGCCTGTTCAACCTATGTCTACCATATCGCAATCCCCACATTCTAGTTTGTATATTCCAGTGCAGAGTAATTTGTTAATATTTTTCAATTAAATTGTCCATTTGAAAGGCTGCTTTTGTATTTGTTGGTAAGGTGGTATGATATTTAATGTGCATTATCTTTCGCCAGTTATTCGGCCGTATTCTGAAATAAGCAATATTGCTATTTCGGAATCTTGACAGTTATTGAATGCAATGCTGGCTGCAGTGTGGTAGATAGAATAAAGAAAGGAGTGCTGAGATGGTTTGGTCACGTGGAACGTATGAACGAGGAAAGGATGGTTAAGAAAATATATATGAGGCGAGTGTTGAAGGCAACAGAAATAGAGGGCGTCCGCGAAAGACCTGGCACGATCAGGTACTACAAGTATTTGAGGATGGCCCTGTTAAAAGCCGCAACAACCGTAGAACGTATGAGAAGATGTATGAATGTGGCCGAAGCAAAATTGGTATGCCGGGATAGAAGAGTGTGGCGTTCAATCCTCTCTGCCTACTCCTGCGGGGAAACGGCGTGATGGTTAGTTAGACAGTTATTGTATAACATTGTTATGCCGTCAATTTTATCGTTTTATGTTTGACATATTTGAAATTGATGAATAATCGGAATGCCCTAAAACGTTAAGTTATCCACAATTTGTGAAGTTATCCAGTTAGCAGCCCAGTGGGCATAACGCTGGCTTTTCACACCGCGGGTTCCCGGTTCTATTCGCGGCGAGGTCGCAATCAATCTATGTGATTTACTCGAGCCTGCGTGTTTTGTGATGTGTTTCGCTTCTGCAATTGGGCTCGGCCTATTGAAGCGTAAATTATTTTTAAATAATAGCATTATCAAAAGGGAAATCTGCCTCATAAAAATACAATTTACTCGCTGCCAGCTTTGTTACGAACGGCTGCTTTTGAAACGACCATTTTGATCTAAATTAAAATATATTCCTAGCCACCTCGAAGAGAAAGCTGCCAAGGTGGTGCGTGAGATAAAAGCGTGCAGAAAGGAGGCTTCGACGGAATAAATGTGAAGAATATTTTGGCAGTAATTGTGGCTCGCCCGGCGGGGGAGAGTAGTCAGAGTGATGAGGCGAAAGTTTGACAAAAAATCTCAACTGTATAGTATAGTTACACGTACACACACAATTATTATATTATAAATAAACGCGCACGTGTGTGTGCACCTAACAGGCCCGCAATGTGGGCCGCCTGATCTGGAACGAATTATGTATCGACACCTACATGAAGCGTAAAAAATGTCATTTTCTTTATCGCGAATAAACTCCTCCAGGTCTTTGATCTTTGAAGGCAGCAATGCCGATGGTTCTGCCTGTGGAAGAGCTACCGCTATGCTGAACAGTATCGCTTTGGACATTGACCTGTTCCATATTTCTGAGAGAGTTTACCGAAGCGGGATTCTTCCATATCTTTGATATGAATCATATCGTCATGATCGTAGAATAATGACAGATGTGAAAAAAATTCCATATTGACTTTTTTGGATCGTTAAAAGGTGAAAAAAAAAGAAGCCATCTAATGGTACGAGTATGGTATATACATAAAAAGTGTATTTTTCTCATTAATTTAACCGTCGTTGTACGAAGTCGGTATAACGACTGTTCTGATTTGCGAACGTAGAACAATGCAGCATGTGTAAAAACGTCGTTGTACTGCGCTGACTATATTTAAGGTTTGAAAGGTATCAACTTTAAATAACTAACCCAAGTTTCAAAGGAAAACCTTTTGTAGTTATCGAGCTATGACATAAAGTGTCTTTATGTAAATAAAACTTCAAACTGCTCTCCTGCAAACATGAGAAAAATCACATGCGTCGTTATTCTACGATTATGACGATATATTAATATATCATACGTTAATTAAAATGTTTAATATTATAATATGTTTAATCATCATTTATAACATTTATGATTTGAATTATGTTTTTCATGTAAATGTTATATACAAAAATTAACAAAATTAAAATGAAACAATAGGGTAACTTCACATTTTACAGATGTCTATGAAAATATATTAAATAGATTTAGAAAAATAAATTATAATTTGTAACTCGGTATGGATGGTGTGTGATAATATTTTCATTCATAATTTTTATGGTAAAAATCTTAAAAAATACGATTCCATTAAAACGCGATATGATCGTGACGTTGTTTAGCAAGAATCATCGATAAACTAACTATATGTGATCAATGGTGTTTGTCACTGTAATTTGTTTATTTTCTATGGTCACTGTTTATCTTCGCTTTGTTTTTACTGGTGTTTGCATGGTTTTTATATAGATTCTCATGATCATGATTTTCAAAATATTTTTTTATTGTGTTTTACATAAACGTATTTTCCAAACCAAAGTTAAGATTTTTCTATTAAAAAAATGTGAAATTACCCTATTGTGGTGTAAATAATCATTCAGGTAGTGGTTTGCATCGGGGGAAAGTGCATTATTGACGATTCCATAAATTTTGTCATTATCGAGTAATATAATACACTAGAAACATAACGTCTTAGAAAGTATGTGGTGATTCACAAATCGTTTGAAAATTTTAAAATTTCTAAAGTTTCTTAATCGGATAATTTGTTAACATTCGTGAGTTTAAAAGACTTTTTAAAGAAGAAGTTAAGAAGAGTTATTTTTTGAAACTGCGGCCTGTTTCTTACAAATGATTTATGAATTTAAAAAATTATTGTTTCGTAAACAGAGTTCATGCTTCCTATTCCTAGGTTTAAAATTTCTAGTGGTGATTCCTGTATCCAAAGTCCATATATCCAAAAAGCCAATATTGCAACGTAACTGTAAAAGCAAATAATTACATGAGCGAGACGCCGAGTGGGATCATTTAACGGAATGTGTTGCAGGTGGCGGGTGTGGCGCGGAGGGCGCGGCGGCAGCGCCGGCGCGGGCGCGCTACTGCGACCCCAGCCTGTCCCTGCTGCAGCGCGTCTGCACGGAGATCGTGGACACGGAGGGCATCTACGTGGAGGACCTCCGACAGGTCGTGCAGGTCAGTCCCTTCTCCTCTTACTGTCATTACACTCTCCCCATCGCGACAACACAACAATATGTATCAGTGTGGTCAGGGCTGATGTCAACACATTAGCCCTGATGATGGACCCTGCAATGTGGGATCCGAAAGGCCGTAACAACACGGCATCATACCCCAGTAAACACAAACTTTGACAAGTAGTACCCATTATGGTGACTACACACTTGATTCATTATAATTTTCAAGTCCAATACTTAAACTGCATTTATTTATAAACCGACCCAATGTATTGTATTTAGTCCGTATTCTTAAAAATAACAATATTGCTATTTCTTTATCTTAACAGTTATTGTATAACTTTGTAATGCCGTCGATGTAGACGTTTTAAATTTAACAGGTTTGAATGAATGAATTCATCAATCAGAAAACTTAGTTATTCACAATTTGTGAATAACTCAACGTTTATTATATTCAAGAATACATTCTTATTGTGAAGTTGTAATTTTTTCAGAACAAAGTTCTGTGTTTAAAACCAAATTAATTAATCAATTAGATGGACATAGAGAAAAATCAAATCTACGAAAAAATATTTGGCTGCTACCGGGATTCGAACCACGGATCTCCTCCTTTCCGGGGCAGGCCGATAATAAATGTTAATCAATTAATAACTGACACTTACAGATAAGGTCGATATATTCACGGAAATATACTAGGCCGCTATAGCGTATTTGGATAACGCGTCTGCCCCGGATAGGAGGAGATCCGTGGTTCGAATCCCGGTAGTAGCCAAATATTTTTTCGTGGATTTGATTTTTCTGTATGTCTTTCTAATTGATTAATTAATTTGGTTTTAAACTCAATGTTTGTTAACGTTTTAGAGCTTTCTGATTGTTTGAATTCATTAATTTCAAACCTGTCGAACTTAAAACATCAACATTGACGGCATTACAACGTTATTCAGTAACTGTCAAGGTCAAGATACAAAAATAGTGATATGTATTGCTATTTTCAGAATACGGTCGAATATTGGTTATCTTCTAAGAAGTGTGCTTCAACAAATATCGAACCTTCAGTCGGCAGAGGCACATTCCTCATACACATTACGCTTATCTAATCTCCTTTAGGGTATAGGTGGTCCCCTCGGTAGTGCTCGCGCTTCTCCAGCCGTCCCGCCATGGTTAGGACCTTAGAGTATATACAATAGATTGTATATACTCTAAGGTTAGGACACTCGTAGAGCGCATCTTCCGTTTTCGGCTAATAAAACCTGAATCAGACGCGAGGATTGGTTACGCATTATCGTGACGGATCTGACAACTTATCGCTGCCCGGTCGCTTGGGTTGCAGCTAGGGAATGCAATCCCGAGTCGAGATTGTCCTTTCGGGATCCCTCGAGATTACAATTTCCAATCCCGCGGGATCCCTACGGATCGGGATCCCGAATACTTTTGTGTTTTTTTTTGTTTATAGAGCTGAATAGCAATTAACGACAATGCGTTGCATTTTTATATCGGCAATTTTAATAAAATGTTCATTATTAATCATTGCATCAAAGTTTTTGTAGGCGTTTTTCCAGGCATCAATCAGTCAATGTAGTAGAGTAAAAACTACTAACTGGTAGTAGTTTTTATTATAATGTTAGATTGATAAAATACATCAAATATTAATCAAAGCTATTTTCATTGTTTGAATGTGACGTGAACATAAGTTTTAAGTACTTACTACTAAAAGCTCTATAAACAAACAATTAAACATACAAACCATAAAAAAGTTGATCAATCCCGATAATCTCGTCCAATTTATCGGTTCGGGATTGATCTCGTAAAATGCCTCGAGATCTCGCGGGATCGGGATTGCATTCCCTAGTTGCAGCGTCACAAAAGTGACGAAGAACGTCCTGTTAGTGCTCCTCTCTAATGGTTAGGCCGGTCGCACTTTGGATATGAATTATTACGTACGTATTCGTACGATTATTTTCGTACGTATTGAGCCCGCACATTGATTGCGTCTTGCGTTGGTCACGATCAGTTACTTTACGCATTTCTCCAATAACGTTTGTGCCAAATGAATAATCTGTATCTTCTGAAAATCTCTCTTCCTATTCGTAGGCTACTACGGCGTCGTCGGCATCGTAGAACCAAATGGGTGAACGAAATATAATATACTAGAAGGGATGAATTTGGTGAATTCCATCACATTATGGTAGACTTTAATAATGACAAATTTCATGACTATCTATCTAATTTATTCACAAATGCTGGGGAGAATCGAAGTTCAATTAGAGCTCACAACATTAGAGAAATATTAAAAAGTTTTTTTTCGAAGTACATAATTACACCTCACCTTCATTAAACCAAATTATTTAACTTATAGATATTTTTAGTTCTTTAGAGATTCTCCGCTGATGGTCACGCAGTTGAATCACTTTGGTCCCACAGACATTTGTGGTCATGTGTCAAATTGACAAATTTTTCAATATCCATCGTACGAAATCGCAAAAATTTCCGAACAAATCCGGATCGTGTACACTCACAACTAAATCGTGTACAGCGTGCGATGTTCAATACTACTTGGAAGGTCAGGAATGTACTTGCGTATTCGTACGTATACATACTACTCAATTTCGTACGAAAACGCATCCAGTGTGCGGCCGGCGTTATGCCTCGTAGTGCGTAGCCGCGATGCACCACTTCACGGCAGTCCGAGAAAACGTGACTTTGACAATGCTGCGGACTAGAGATGGGAATTTTAATTCAGTTCACTGAACTGTTGTTCAGTCGAGTGAACTGTTCAATCGCACATTTGAATTATTGGTTTTCAATAGCGAGGGGCGTTTTATCCACATCAACTCCGCCAAAAAATATTTCTGACTTTGGGTAGGATTTGAAACGGTCTTTTGATCTTTTATCCACATCAACTTCAATCGTTCATAATAAGTTCACTGTTCATTTGTTAACCATCAAAAAATTTTCGCTGGCTAGGGGGAGGGGATGCTTTCAGTTTCCAAAAATAAGATTATCTGCTTAAGATGTCATCACTATTGGGATTTAGGATTTGTTCAACGATGAATAATGAATTTCCTCAAATCGTCGTTTTCTAAAAAATTTATTTCCAACTACCTAATGAACTAATAAACAGTACAGTAGCCGGCAAACATCTTGAAATTTTACGGCGTAGTGGGGGGAAGTTTGCGCATGTACCATTCCACCAAAGAGACCCAAAATTTGTCTTCTGCGCATTCCCCACTACGCCAAAAAATTTCAAGAAGTTTGCCGGCAACTGTATTATTGATTTAAACTATTTTAAATTATGTTTTATTTTACTTTGTAATACACACACAATATGATTTATTAAATTACTGCTATAGTTTCGAGAGGAGCAGTCCCTCTCATCACCAGGTATAGATAATAATTTACCCACACCTGTGACAAATCTTTCAATGAAATTAAAATATTTTTGATGTTTATAGTGTTAACTTTGTGGTTGGACATAATTATTAATTTTTATTAAACAACTTTGTATTAACCACTTAACTAGTAACTCTACGTCTACCGGTTTCGCTACCACTGTATCTTCATCAGGACGGACGCAAAGTAACGTTCATTCAGTAAAGTTCGTTCAGTAAAATGAACAGTTCATGAAAGTTCGCGACCCATCTCTATAGCGCATCTACCTTACTTTTTTGGACCCGTGGATGATGGATGTTTCCATTGTGAGGACTGCACCTTTGTTTCTGGGTCGTACCCACGAACTCATCATTCGTCACCAGCGATCACGGTGCCCAAGGAGGTTAGGTCACTGTTTACCTTGTCCAGCATGATCCGTGCGTTGAGTTGCTTCCACTCCATCGTTAGCAGCTTCGGCATGAATTTAGCGAACACTCTTCAATCCTAAATCCTCGGTCAAAATGGAGTGTGCCTATTCAATGCTAACCCCCACCACGTTCGCAAGTACGACACTCCTGCGTGACCGAAGTCCACACTTAGTCAACCGCGGTGTTGTTTGGGCTTGTTGGCCTGCCGGACATGGTTCGCTGTCCGCTGACGCGCGGCCATCTTTGAAGCGGTTGTGACAGTCCTTCATCGGAGAGATGCTCGTAGCATCGTCCCTGAAAGTCCGCGATTGGATCTTGCAAATCTCTTGTGTCTCCACTTGTGTGCCGCCAAACTTTTGGCTAAATTTATTGCAATATCGCTGTTCAACTCGTTTTTCACAAGAATTGACAATCCGACGGGCACCCACTACACTTCTTCACTCAGAGGCTGCCTGCCAGCGACTAACGCTTTCTGAAATTTGCGTTATTGAAATTATCAATAATCTCATCATTAAATGGGCCATAATAATTATTATAGCTCGTGTCCACAGAGGTCACATAATTTCCACCCGAGATAATCTCGGATTTTGTCCCCATGATATTTGTCCCAGAGACAACAATCTGCTTTCGTAGTCCTTGATTCTCAGAGATTCACCGTCTGCGCATTCATCAACCAGAGATTTTCGGTTCGTTCAATCGCTAAAACGGAATAAATTTTTATACCTAATTTAGTACCTTCCATTTGTCTAACTTTACAGAAAAAATAGTTACAGGTATTCATGATTTCACGTAATGAATGTTGATATGCTTATGTCAAGTTTCACTGTCCCAGTGCACGCGGGTTTATGTTTCTATTTCTTTTTTACTCCTTTTCTTTTAACTCGTAGCGTCTGCTTGCTTGCTTGTCTGACAAAAAACTTTGGATCAATTTTTAACCCTTTTCCCGTGATCCAATCAAGCTGAAACTTTGCAGGCAAACTCGTGGCGACGATAAAAATGATCTAACAAATTTTTGTTAAAAAAATTGATAATTATTGTATAATTTTGGATTTTTCGAAATTTTAATGGTTTTTTCAAATTGGAATCATAATAAATGAATAATTAGCCCGACGCGTGTATAGACACGCAACCTGATTCAAAGAGAAAGGGAGTATTGTAAAAACTTGGTTTCTAAGGCTTAGTTTTTTATTCCTTTTCTTTTAACTCGTAGCGTCTGCTTGCTTGTCTGTCGAAAAAAGTTTGGATCGATTTTTAACCCTTTTCCCGTGATCCAATTGAGCTGCAGGCAGACTCGTGGCGAAGATAAAAATGATCTAACAAATTTTCGTTAAAAAAAATTAATAATTATAGTATAATTTTGGATTTTTCGAAATTTTTTATTACTCCCTTTCGTAGCGTCGCCCGACTCGAGCCCAACGCGTGGGGTAAGCGCCAAACCTGTTTCAACTAGTATATGAGAAAGAGAGTATAATAAAAACTTGGTTTTTATGGTTTAGTTTTCTTACCAATTTCACGACAATGTCTGAGTTCATCAAAATCTCAATACCATGTTTACATTGATTATAAACTTATCTAAACCTCCTAGGCATCTCATCGCTTCTCATTCTGTGGTCACGGAGCCTTACACACACTCCTTCCTCCTATTTGTTTGGTCCTAGCATACCTGCGTTGGTTTTAAAATATTAAATTTAGTTTGAAAATCGCATCGGGCCCTCCGAGTTCCCGCTAGAAAATCTGACGGAAATACTCTAGACTCCCGCCGCGCGCTCTCTCTCGCTCGCACCCGGCGCGCCCCGGCGCCGGCGAGAGGGACGGCGCCAGACGCGGCGGCGGAAATGCGCGCGACCAAAAAGAACACGCGCATTATTTAAATTTAGAAGCGCGGTCGATTTGACAGATTGAGTTGTTTGTGGGAATCGCCAACAGGGGATTGATTTTATATAGGCACGTTGTTGCACGGGTTAAGTAAAAAAGTAACCCATAAAAACCAAGTTTTTACTACACTCCCTTTCTTTGTAAAATTTAATAATAATTAAAGACGAATTAAAGCATATAACATAACACTAAACTTACAGAAATTTAATATATTTCTAAAATGTCAGATGTTTTGAGATGTCAAGATTTTGATAGATTCAATTATCATCAATATCGTACCTTATGAATTTCCAGCGTCAAATGATTTAGTCAGAATCAGATTTGAATAGTGTAGAATTCTTCAAAACTAAGCAGAAATCTAAAAGAAATAAATTATTATTTGATTTTTTCCCAAAAAAAACACAATTTTGGTGACATCTGTGAACCAATTGTTTTCGAAATTCGTAGTGATTCGTACCTATTATACCGACGGAGTAATTCAAATTTAGAAAATATTCCGCGACGTTATCGGGCCGCCGTTGCTAATCAAACTTTTCTAATGATTCCAATTTGAAAAAACCAATAAAATTTCTAAAAATCCAAAATTATACTATAATTATTAATTTTTTTTAACGAAAATTTGATAGATCTTCTTGATCGTCGCCACGAGTCTGCTTGCCAAGTTTCAGCTCGATTGGATCACGGGAAAAGGGTAAAAAATCGATCCAAAGTTTTTGTTGACGGCCAGCAAGCAGACGCCACGAGTTAATATAAAGGGAGTAAAAAATAAGTTTGTGAGGGAAAACAAAGGTTCCCCTGTTCTCTAAAAAACAATGTTATTGTAACATAACTGTAATACTTAGATATAATATGGTATCACAGACTTTTTTGTAGATATTTATGTCCTCTATGAAACTGTAGTACATCACTTTGTTCTATTATCAATAATTTCCGCAACGTACGCGATATAAGGTTTTTTTCACACGTTGGGTTACATTATCGAAGTTTTCATACGGATCCCTAATATTTTTGAAAATATTCTATAGCCTATGTCCATCAGGGATAATGGAGGATTCTAAATGTGAAAGAATTTTTCAAATCGGTCCAATAGTTTCGGAGCCTATTCAATGCAAACAAACAATCAAATCTTTCCTCTTTATAATATTAGTATAGATGAGGGAATTGGATGCAAAAACGCCACTATCCACAAATGTGCATCGTTTTTAAAGATTTTATTTAATACGTATAAGGATTCTACGTTCTACGTAGTGCGGTGATAGGAAAATACGAACTAATGCCAAGACAAAACTGACTGTTTTCAAATCTGTCTACAAAAAGGCCCACCCTAATATACGGCCATCAAATTTGCACCCTGACGGAGAGAGTGAGAGCAAGGATCCAGGCTGCCGAGATGAGTTTTTTAAGGGAGAGACACACTGATGGACAGAGTGAGAAGTGCTGACATAAGCACACACTCGGAATGAAGCCCCTACTCCTTTTTTTTGGGTTGCAATCCTAGGATTGGTCTGCAGCAAGCACTCGCTTTCTCCACTCCTCTGTCACCTGCCAGCCTCTTCATTTCTTGGTAGGTGCTACAGCGCACATCTCCGATAATCTAGTCTACGTACTTAATCTCGGACGGCCTCTACGATTGTATGGTAAAAGCAGGCCCGGATGACTTAAGGTACAGATACACATGCTTCTTTACTGGCATGCTAATGAGCATGCCACTAATAAGCATGCCCTAACAACTGTACACACTTGCTCATTACTGGCATGCTTATTAGTGGCATGCTCATAAATAAGCATGCCCAAAGCTAACAATCAAACACACATGCTTATTAGTGGCATGCTCTTGTCATAGAATAGAGACGCTCTTGTTCAAAATGGAAACTTTGCGACTGAAATAGAAAATTCAAGTCAACCAATAAATCAAAAAAGTTCCCGAGTTTCCATCCGCACATTTTTGATTTTAGTTTATATAATTTTTATTGTAAGATTTGAATCATTCATGCCTATTAATAAAGTTTCGTAAACATTATTTCTCACTATATTATTTTTACACAACGGTGACCGAGTATTCCATAGACATTCGTGATTCCTATAATAAGTTACGAAAAGTAATGTTTTATCATCTCCCCAACGCGCCATATTTGTTTCATCTGTCGCGGACTGAGAAGATCGCATCGATAATACTAGCCGCGAAGCCGCGAATGACATAAGCATGCTCATAAATAAGCAAGTCTGTTTCACACATGCTCCAAAGATACCCCTTCTCTATGGTGAATGACAGTGGCATGCTTATAAATCAACCGGCGGTTGATTTTTGAGCATGCCACTAGGTGGCATGCTCATTTCTAGCAATGTGCGTACACACATGCCACTCATAAGCATGCCACTGTCAAAGTCGATACTGCGCATGCTCACGTGCCACTAAAGAAGCATGTGTATCAGACGCCTTATATTATGGCCTATCCAAATTGCTCGTTGTTGGGCGATTCTGTTTAGGAGCCGCCTCATTTCGCCCACCCTGCTCAACACCTCCTTCTTTCGGATATGTTCTGACCAATGGACCCTCGCCATGCCCTGTAACACCACATCTCAAAGGCCGCTAGCCTCCCGGACATGCTCTGGCCGATGGTTTGAAATGATTCCTTGAAATATGTGCAAAAATATACATTTTTCACAAAATACTAGTTAATATACAGGGTGTAATATTAACTAACTTAAGAAATACTAAAAATAAATAATGGAATAAAACTTACTTGCGGTTCAAAATTAAGTGTTAAGGTAAATATTCATTAAAAACAAGTTAAATAATAATCAACTTCTTCTTCTCGTGCCCTGTCCGTTTAACGGACATCATGTTGGCTATGCGGACTTTGTTTACTGCGGCCCGGAACAGCTCCACAGTAGACTGGCCAAACCACTGCCTCAAGTTTTTCAGCCATCAAGTCCTCCTTCCAGGGCCCCGACTTCCGGCAATCTTTCCCTGAATTATGAGATGCAAGATCTCGTATTTCTCTGGATGGTCTCATCACATGTCCTAGATATTAAAGTTTTCGGAATTTTCTTTATTCATCCGAGCCATAACATCTTCATTCGTAACTCTGTCCATCCAGCTTATTTTGAGAATTCTTCTGTAGATCCACAACTCGAATGCCTCAAGTCGCCTTATCAGTTCTTCGGTAAGCGTCCACGCTTCCATTCCACAGAATAATGCTGAAAGCACGTAGCATCTGACCATTCGAATTCGTAATCCTAGGTTGAGATCGTGACTGCAGAACATCTTTTTCACGCGGGTAAAGGTTGCACGAGCTCGCTCTATGCGGCATTTGGTTTCAACCGAAGGATCCTATATTTCAGTTAAGTTGCAGCCCAAGTATACAATAATCAACACCAAATAGTTATCTAATATTTCTTTATAGGATCGTAAATAGTTTGATTGATTGCCCCCAGATTATTAGTCTGATCGACTTATATGCACCATCGAGGTCATCAAGACACAGTGTAGTATTCTATTATAGTGGAAATGTCAGAACTAATGCATTAGCAAACTCTGTAATTCCCAGATTACACTCATTAGGGAATGAACATGCAGAGGCGGCTGACATTTTTGCTGATAGTATAACTGTGTATCGGACAAAGCTGATACAATTGTTTACATCTCAGCGAAATGGAAATGGACATAAATTTTTTTGTATTACTATTTTACCTTTAACTATTATTATTTGTACCTTTAACTGTATTATTATTTTATCTGTCTCATGTTTTTCTGTACTATTATTATTACTTTATAACTACTATTATTGTAACTTTTAACTGTATTATTATTTTAACTGTCTTATGTTATTTTTTAAAATTTTTATTCTGTATATTTGTAAAAGCCCATAAGGGCGTTAAATAAATAAATAAATAAATAATTTAGCTATTATTAGGTAGTGCGAGTAACACTCGCAGCGTAAATGTACCCTCCCTTTCCTTGGCTCCACTGCTTACCCCTTTCAAGATAAGAAAGATTAAGATGCGCGATGACGCACTCGGCCGCAGCATCCGGCATCCCGCCGCACGTGCACCCGCTGCACCACGTGGCGCTCTTACCGAAGCGAATGCACGACGAATCGGCTAACGAGAAAATGTCTAAGATCTGCTTTGAAAACTGTTACTAAAGTGCTCATAACCCGAGTATAAAGATCACTTCCTGTATTAAAATTTAGCTCAAATTCCACCGCTATCGAACGTTACTCCTGGTGTTTATTTTTAATAATACTTGAAAAATTAATATAACATCACTCATTCGGCTCTAATGAATGAATCGGTCGGTCGGTACGTCGTAACTTAAGTGGATTTGGTTGGATGCTGTGCGCGCCTGTATATCATATTTGCCCTCCGTATCGTCCAAGAAAAAGGCCAGACCTGAGAATCAGAGAGGTCAGTTTGCGAGATGCTCCGCCGAATTATTTTTACCGTTGTATCGGATTTAGTCGAATTTTTGTGGCTCACCATCGCCCGTGAATCTGCATTGTGATTTGCATATCTTCTTCTTCTTCATCAGCCTTCATCTCTCCACTGCTGGATATAGGCCTCTTCCATACCCTTCCATCCTTCCTTGTTGTTTGCTAATTGTAGCCATTTCTTTCTCTCCACAGCGGCTACATCGTCGGCCCATCTCTTTTGAGGTTTTCTGATGCCTCTTTTATTCTCCTAAAGTCTCCATTTCAGAACTCTGGGAGACCATCTTGTAACATTCTGCTTTGCAACGTTTCCTGCCCATTGCCATTTTAGCTTCGCTACACGACCCATGATATCCACTACTCTAGTTCTGCGCCTAATTTCGTCATTTCTAATTCTATCTCTTAGGCTTACTCCGGGCATGGATCTCTCCATGGATCGTTGCGTGCATTTGAGGTTTTCTACGCTTTTCTTTGTAAGGGCTATAGTCTCCACTCCTTACGTACTATATAGATTTGTATATACGAAACATCATGTTTGTCTGAGATGCCGAGAGAATGAATATGCATAGTACCTATACAGCAGTGGCATGTAACGCATACAAGTTGTGCATTGCTACAGTTTCTGGGAAACAAATATGAATTCTATTATTAATACTTTTTAATGTTAACTTAGTTGTTAGACATTATAACAGAGTGTTAGTTAAATTAGTATGAACCACTACCAGATAGTGGTATTGATTTATACTAATTTAAAAAACACTCTGTCATTAACTTTGTGGTCAGACATTTCAACAAAATGTTATTTATGTTAGTATATACCACTAAAACTTACTTTTTTGTTTATCGGTTTCGAGACGTAACCCATCTCTTCGTCAGGACGACCATCACCTACACCCCACAACCGTAGTATTATTTACACACCAACACCTTCATAAAATACTCTTTGCATGTGTGTTACTCTAACTAAAGGCTAACACGCACAACGACTTGTATTGTTACTGCTCAAGGAAATTTCACTGAATTGACATCTTATTGGAAATATTTTTTTACATACAGATATTGCTATTTTACTTATAAATAAATATTTAACATTTATATACAGATATTGCTGTGTTTGCTACCAAATAGTGAACATTGCTGATTTCGCAGTTTAACTAACTAACTAACCATCACGCCGTTTGCCGCAGGGGTAGGCAGAGAAGATTGAACGCCACACTCTTCTATCCTGGCACACCACTTTTGCTTCGGTCACATTCATACATGTCGTTGCGGCTTTTAACAGGGCCATCCTCAAATACTTGCAGTACCTGATCGTGCCAGGTCTTTCGCGGACGCCCTCTATTCCTGTTGCCTTCAACACTCGCCTCGTATATTCTCTTAGCCACCCTTTCCTCGTTCATACGTTCCACATGACCAAACCATCTCTGCGCTCCTTTCTTTATTCTGTCTACCACACTGCAGCCAGCATTGCATTCACTTCTAATTTGTTCATTCCTCACTCTATCCCTCGTGTATTACGATGTATAACTATTGCATATTCTTTTCCGCCTCCGAGTATGCGCTGGGCGTTTTGCGTGAGCCTGCTCAAAGTCTTCCGTCTAGGAAGTGCTCACTGCGCGCGCCGCTAATTTTCGCACGTTCTCGCGTTTCAGATTTCATTTCGTTCCGTCGCATTGACGCTGGAAATCGGTTGTAAAGGTGCGCGTACACGAATTAATTTTTTCCCTCCAGTCTAGACACCTAGCAGCAAGCTTTACTAACTAACTAACTAACTAACTTACCATCACACCGTTTCCCCGAGGGGGTAGGCAGAGAGGATAGAGCGCCACACTCTTCTGTCCTGACATACAACTCTGGCCTCATCCACGTACATACATCTTCGCATGCATGCTCGCCGGTTGTTGAGGTTTATAACGGGATCATCTTCCAGTATCTGATTTATCTGGTCTTGTCTTCCGTCTTGCTGTCTTGTCTTGCCATGTCTTCCGCGGTCGCCCTCTCTTTCTGGCGCCACTTGAATTGTATATCTTACCATTCTTTCCTCATTCATTCGCTCAACATGCTAATTCTAGTAATTATGCTGAGAACATTCATTCCTAATGTCTGCATTCTTTACTCTATCGTAAATTGATTTGCCACACACACGTCTGAGGGATCTCATCTCCACTGCAATCAATCTACTTTCGTTACTCTTCTGCCAGCTCCAGGCTTCGCTTCCATCAGTGTTTGTACCAGAATTCCATAGCTTTACCGCTAGTTATATATGCAGGGTTATTTGGAAAACATTAATAACCTCGCAGGACTATATTCCTGTCTTGATTATGAGTTGAAAATGTTCAAGCTATCATGACCCAATATCAATAGTTATGGACATATGCGACATCAAATTTAGCATTTTTTTTTCAATATTTCTGGCTTATTTTTTGTAAAACGTTGAACTCATTATAGTAACTTATATCGAATATGAAAAATTCATTCCCTGCAATACAGGTCAAGTAAAATAATAAAAACCTTCGAATTCCAATTGGAATGTTTTCCAGGGTTTTTATCATTTTATTTAACTTGTATTGAAACGAATGATTTTTTCATATTCGATATAAGTTGCTGTAATGATAATTATTAATGATAGATACAAAAAATAATCCAGAAATACTGAGAGCAAAAATGCAAACTTTGATGTCGCATATCTCCATAACTATTGATATAGCTTGTAATCAAGGCAGCAATATAGTCCTGCGAAGTTATTAATGTTTTCCAAATAACCCTGCATATATAAACTAGCGGTAAAGCTATGGAATTCTGGTACCAACACTGATGTATGGAAGCGAAGCCTGGAGCTGGCAGAAGAGGAACGAAAGTAGATTGATTGTAGTGGAGATGAGATCCCCCAGACGTATGTGTGACAAATCAATTTATGATAGAGTAAAGAATGCAGATATTAGGAACGAATGTAAAGCTGATCTTAGCACAATTACTAGAATTAAAAAAGGGTCGCTCAGATGGTTTGGGCATGTTGAGCGAATGAATGAGAAAAGAATGGTAAGAAAGATATACAATTCAAGTGTTGATGGCGCCAGAAAGAGAGGGCGACCGCGGAAGACGTGGCATGAACAGATAAACCAGATACTGGAAGATGGTCCCGTTAGAAGCCTCAACAACCGGCGAGCTTGCATGCGAAGATGTATGAATGTGGATGAGGCGAGAGTTGTATGTCAGGACAGAAGAGTGTGGAGTTCTATCCTCTCTGCCTACCCCCACGGGGAAACGGCGTGATGGTAAGTTAGTTATTGCTTGACCACTATAACTTGGCGTGCGGCTTTGGAACTAAAACCCGCCCCGCCCGAACCCGGCAGTAATCCCTCGCCCTGTCATTCAGTACAATTTTGTATTTGCTCAGGAGCTGTGACATCTTGATTACCAATATACACTGAATTATTATGTCCAAAACAGTCCGGGGTGGTGCAAGAACAATTGCCAATGAAATATTAAAGTTTTGCGAAGCTGAAAAAGTAAATAATGGACCGATATTACCGTCTGACAGTTTGATAGATAGAACGGCCGCCATTACGGCTTGGTTTCTTTAGTGCTGCCCGACCGAATTTCTGGTAAAGGCTACGACACCGGTCACCAGACACTCTGTACATTATGTATTGTGTAATAAATTTACACCCTGGCAACTTTTTATAGTTGGTATTATATATTATTATATTATTTATTATTTTTTTTATATATTATTTTTATTATATATTATTTTATAGTTATAACCAATTTATAGTGGTCGTATTAGCTGTCGCGCGCTGATAGTGACTCTCGCCGATTGCTCGCTGCTGTATGCGTCCGAAGGGGTAGTATGGGTTTACCAAACAGCCAGGTTCGCTATTGCGTGACCTGAAGGTCCACGAATCCACCTCTGGTCCGGCGCAACGGATCGCAGGCGTGAGCCACGTATTCACTAGGGGACAAACTGTCCCTCAACATCACGCGCGGCATAGAGTCTACGTGACGCTGCAACGTCGCGCACTGTTCCGGTACCCGAGCGAGCGCACGGGGACATCGTACCGCGCGTCAGTACCACCTGGTATGTTAACAAGCTGAGATGCATGGCCTACAGTTACATATGCTATATGATGTGATATAAAACAGCATTCGTAATATTGTGTCTTGTTTGGCTATGGAAGATCTGATCATTTGTAATTAGTGTTCTAAATCACTTGTTGTCATTCGAATGAAATAGGCAAATGATCTGTCAAACTTTTGAAGATCGCATCGAATATCCATCCTTCATTTCCTTTGCAGTAAATACTTTGGCACCCGCCACCTTTTTCTGCTCTCACGTTTCGATAAACTCGTTAGAATAAATAGATACGCAGCACTAATCATCATAACCTCATCGGGCGACATTTACGCGACAGGTGATATTTGAGTCCCGTTGTGTACACGTCAAATGACAGCGTCGTCGTCCCCGAAACATGGGCGTAGATGTTGATGCGACATGCCGCGTGGAACGTTGCGCGATTTGTCCTCCAGTGAATACATGGCTGTAGGCATGCAGGATTGTTATGGCTGGGGGCGATGTTGCACTGAAAAACATGGCCCCGGTTCCCTGCTCCGGTTCCTAGAAGCCGGCAGAATGAGCCGGGCTAGAAAAGCCGACACCGGGTCGACGCACCAGACCCCAGACCAGTCGGCGTGACAACTCCATTTTGGTTTTGTTGACTGACTTTACAGTTACACGCACCATCTGCCTCTAGCGGGAAGCTTAGAGCTCGTGTTTCGTCGTTTTACTTTTAATTCTTAATATTATTTTTAGCGAAATTTAAAATAAACTAAATTTTAATAATTATTATTAATGATGTATGTATGTAATCCATGTATGATAGAGTAAAGAATGCAGATATTAGGAATGAATGTAAAGCTGATCGTAGCATAATACAGAGAATAAAAATAGGGTCGCTCAGGTGGTTTGGGCATGTTGAGCGAATGAATGATGAAAGAATGGTAAGAAAGATATATGATGCAAGTGTTGACGGCGCCAGAAAGAGAGGGCGACCACGGAAGACGTGGCACGACCAGATTAACCAGATACTGGAAGATGGTCCTGTTAGAAGCCTGAACAACCGTCGAGCTTGCATGCGAAGATGTATGAATGTAGACGAAGCGAAAGTTGTATGTCAGGACAGAAGAGTATGGCGCTCTATCCTCTCTGCCTACCCCGACGGGGAAACGGCGTGATGGTAAGTAAGTAAGTAAAAAAAAACAATTTTAATAAATATTATTTTTAAGTTCTGCGGGTTAACTATTTTTAAGTGTTACAGCTGTTTCGGCTTGCAAAGCCATTTTCAAACAGTGGATATACCACGTATAAACGACTTATTTATAAAGTTTTAAGTTGCCCTTTCCCTTTAGAGTAATTAGATAATTGTGGTGAAGCCCTATATTAGTGTTCGTTTTTTCCCGGGCACTTGACATTAAAGGCGCCTCGGTTTACGTTATGCTTAATTATCAGAATTCCCCATTTTCTGCAAGCGTTATTTATAAATATAATTTTGATTTATGTCCTTGATTTTGTTTTTTTTTAAAGATATTGAGAAGTGGAGAAAAGATAATTTTTTGTTGACTATTTGAAAGTTTTATATTTGGATCATTTGTACATTTATTTATTTCTAGTTGCTCGAGTAAATTTTTGAAGGCATTACGACCAATTCTCTTTAGACTGTAAATTAATTAATAAACTATACTAACTAACTAACCATCACGCCGTTTCCCCGCAGGGGTAGGCAGAGAGGATTGAACGCCACACTAGAAGAGTGTAGGATAGAATCCTATCTAAGGCACACCACTTTTGCTTCGGCAACATTCATACATGTTCTATGATTGTTGCGGCTTTTAACAGGGCCATCCTCAAATACTTGTAGTACCTGATCGTGCTAGGTATTCCGCGGACGCCCTCTATTCCTGTTGCCTTCAACACTCGCCTCATATATTTTCTCAACCATCCTTTCCTCGTTCATACGTTCCACATGACCAAACCATCTCGGCACTCTTTTCTTTATTCTATCTACCACACTACAGCCAGCACTGCATTCACTTCTAATTTGTTCATTCCTCACCCTATCGACCAAAGATTTTCCACACAAGCGTCTTAGTGACCGCATTCAGTCTGCTTTCATTCCTCTTTTGCCAATTCCAGGCTTCACTTCCATACATAAGGGTTGGCACTAGAACGCCATTATGTACCGCTAGTCTTGGTTCCTTTGACAGATTCTTATTGGCCATAATTGCGTTTAGTGCACCATTAACTATATATAAATAATGACTACGCACAGTATTTTCATCCCGACTATAATTTCAATAGGCGTCTTCTTATCATATCTCCGGGCCCCGTCACCTTCCAGGAAACTCCTGCGGCAGTTTTGCTCAGCAAAGCTCCCTCTCATTAAATACAGGCGGGTGGGGTTGTGGCTGACATCATTGGAAATGTCCAACTAGGTAACTTTTATATGTGAACAGGGTCTATTGTTGATTTATATACAGGGTTATTTGTAAAACATTAATAACCTCGCAGGACTATATTCCTG